>JAJOOS010024969.1:0-10864 GCA_029582725.1 Solanum chiquidenum
AATCTTCATTTATTTGCTCCAAGTATACAAGTTTATATGAAAATTTTCAGCTTTCTAATGAATGAAGTATACGGTAGAACAGCTAACCTTGAAGATGCCAAAATTTCTCAAAATGACCAATTAATGTAGGCACTCTGAAGTGACAGAAATAAAAATCATAAAGAAACACCATACAGTATCTTAAAGATATGGGTAGAGCTTCAGCATTCGAAACCACCTCATCCCCCTCCACTTAAAATATACAGAGAATATTATTTAAATTTTGGTTGGGATTACATTACACTCATGTTTGGTTCATTCAAGTCAAAATAAGCTATGAGAGGTGCATACATTTCATTAGCTAATTACCAAACAAAAAATGGAAGTGCAATTACACAAAATACACACTTCAAGATGCTTATAAATGGATTTTCAAAATACATGTCGTCCTTCCAGAACTCCTAGACAGCAAATCAATTTCACATTTTGTTAACCAAAGCAAAAATAGAGGCTTGAGGTATTGTTTAACACAAATCGTCCCCAAAACAAATGGTAGAAAGGTTCAACCAGTAATGACCCTCCAGGTCATTTCTGTGTACCCACTTTCTTTTCGTTGGTTAGAGCATTCCTATAGCGACACCAAGTCATTAATGACATGCTGGCACTGACTGTTCGGTCACCTGGTTGTTCGTTTGGGTTTTATGTCTGTTTCCCTATTTTGGAGCATTTGAAACTTGAATAGTTGACTTTAGTAAAAACATCATGTAAGCAACCTCAGAATGAAATTTTGACGGTTCCATCTGCTCCGTAATGGCCAAATTAGGCTAGTAGCATGGTTGGCATGAGCATCGAGGCCTTCGGTGCGAGTTTGGACCATAAGGCATTTTAGTCTTTCAAATTTGGCCTAAGGTTGACTTTGGTCAACATTCTTGGAAAACGCACTCGGATAAAAAATTTGTCGGCGCGGTAAGTCCCAGAATTTCAAGTTTGGTCTAGAATGACTTTTCGTTCGACTCCCGAGGCCTCCGGACTCATTCCATGCCCCTCGGTGGATTTTGGTAAAAAATGGCCTTTGAGAGTGTGCCATTGTGTCCGGAATGTCGAATTTAGTAGGGTAGCATATTTATTTAATTTTTATCGGTGTCCAAACGAATTCTAAGCACCCCGTCGGAGACTTTAAAAAAATATCAAAAGCTGAAATTTGGTGCAGCCTTTTTCCCTACCCGATTTTGGGATTTTAACGACCAGAGTTTTAGGTTTTTTAACGACCAAATTCGCCTTTTAAAAGCCCCAATTTAGCTTTCACCTCTCATTTTAAAAGTGTGATATCTTGAGCTATAGAGCTCCAATTTGGGTGATTCAAGAGGCTAGGTTGTGAGATTTTTCTAGGAGAACGTGTTTGTGATCTCGAAAGCTGCTTTGGGACTTTGGTTTGAGCTAAATTCTTGTTTTCATCAGATGTCATGGCTACTTTGTGAACTCAATTTGTGGGATATTTTGGGACTCAATTTTCCCCTCATTCTAAGCCAAAATTTGATGATTCCAGTGGCTATTTTGTGTGGTTTTTCAAGGAGAACGTCGTGCTATTGTCGGAATTCACTTTAGACCTTCTGTTTCAGATAAGTTTACTAATTTCAGCTGCTGTCCCATTTCTTTTTCTTGAGTAAATCCAGGTTTTGGTTGCATGTTGATATTGTGATGTTTCCAAGCCCCGAATTGTGTCCCATTTTGGAACATGAGCTCGGGGAACTGATTAGGACCTATTTTTGGGGTTAATTCCGGAATTGCCAGCGTGGGTCTCACTTTTCCCATTTTGACCCCAAAATTGGTCTGTCTTCGTTTCTTGCAATTTTAGTGTCTAAACTACCGTAATAATGTTATGACTCTATTTTTGATAGCGTGGAAGTGTTTCGAGGCCGTTCGGAAAGGGAAAGATCCGGAGAAGTAATTTTGGAGTGCGCGTGATCGGCCTACAGGTAGGTTACAGCTTCCATCTCTTAGATTGAGCTCGAGTATGTGAATGTTGTTGATTAGTTGGGATTTGGGTTGGGTAGTTATTGAATCATGCATAGCTGTATAGAAATCATGTTTTCGACCTCTTTCGGGAATTATCGGGTAACTGTGAGCATGTTATGTGTTATCTATTGACCCTCTTGCTATGTGGAGTACTTGTTTGCTTAATTATTGTTTATTTAAAGCATGTTGGGCCTTAGTTTAGGTTTGACTAGGGCTTGCCTTAGAAATGCATGATTCAAAACTAATAGGCCTTAGTTTTACCCCGATGTCACTCGGCCGGTGAGGTCGAGGCAGGGCCGCAGCATCGGCCCGAGATAAGGAGAATGAGCCCCAGGCAGCATATGTACCTCCACAGCCAGTGGGTCTAGGGCTAGCCTAGCCACCACCCGCACCAGCTACAACTTCTAATCTTCATGCCCTGCTGACTCAGATACTAACAGCTCTTGGGGAGATGCGACAGGCACCATCTCCAGCACCAACACCAGCCCCAGTACCAGCATGAGCACCACCTCCAACTCCCGCTCCAGCGGCGCAGGGTCAGCCTACCACAGCGGCACCAGAGGTTCAACTGCCACCAGTTCATGTGGCCTCCTTGCCAGACTTAGAGGACGGAGAGATGCCACTGCGTGACCAGAAGATGCTCGACGTGTTCCAGAGGTTGGCACCACTGATATTCTCAGGGGCTATTGGAGAGGATGCACCCGAATTCCAGCTTACTTGCCAAGAGAAGCTTTAGTCATTAGGTCTCTTAGAGTCGAGAGGAGCCGACTTCACTGCTCATCAGTTTAGTGGATCATCAGCTGGATCGCCTCCTATATCTTGGGGTGAGCTCTTAGAGGCTTTCTTGGCTCGGTTCATACCACAGAGCGTCAGGGATAGGCTTCGTGATCAGTTCTCCAGATTGGAGCAGGACCCTATGACCGTCTCAGATTACGAGGCGAGGTTCCATGAGTTATCTCGCCATGCTACCATGAACATGCCCACAGAGGAGGAGAGAGTATGTTGTTTTGTATGTGGGTTATGGTACCATTAGAGGGTCGACACAGAGCATTTTGTTTCAGCCGACCATTAATTTCTTGATGTGGTTGACCATGCCCAATCCATAGAGCATATTCATCATGAGGCCCAAGGGGGCAGCGATAAGAGGGCATGCTACAAGGGCAGCTACAGTGGGTCCCAGACTAGAGAGAGGGACTCTTATGATAGGCCCCGCCAGAGGTTCCAGCAGGGTGAGTCCAGTCGGCCTCTTCAGGCGGCATTACCTGTTTCTAAGGGAGGCCAGCATCAGCAGGGTAGTCCTAGTATGGGCAAGTGTTCGAGGGGATCAGATTCCCTCCCTTCCAACCGCGGTCGGGTTACTACAGAGCGTTCAGCTTCGGGGTGTTATGATTGCGGTGCACTTCACCATTGGTCCATAGGGTGCCCCCGGCGAGGGCGAGGGCTGATTGTACCATCTCCCCTTGCACCTAGACCAGTTTCAGCAGTGCCCTCTCCAGCTAGAGGTAGTGGTCAGGACCAGGACCGTCAGGAAAACCGACAGATGCATAAAGATTGTTCTAGGATTGTTCCAGAGTTTAAGATAGAGTGTAGCCTGCAAACATGCAGATGCATGTTAAGAAGAGGAAATCCAACAACCAAATAAGTTGATTATTGGTAAAACTTACTTCATATTAGCAATCCCTTATATAGGTCAAAGAAAAATTACTTCATATTAGCAATCCCCTTTATAGTTCACGATCTTAATAAGTTTAATTGTTCTAGATGCAGTCTTTTCTACAGTTTAAAAGGGTGTATGCTTGTATTGGTGGGAAAATTATGAGATCACTGCATCATGTGTTCCTCATTTTCTAAGGTACGTTATTTCTGTGTTTGTATAACCTAGAACATTTACATCTAAGCACAACTAGCATTTTAAAATATAAGTGGAAGAAGCAGAGTATTTCTGGTAAGTTGGAACATACTAATTGATGAATCACAAGAAATGTGACAAAAGTAGATATATCTATTAAATGAAATAAGAAGTGTTGCTTGTATGATAGCCATCCACCAAGCTTTGTCCTTTCACTGCCTAAAATAATATCCTTTAGTGCCCTAGGAAGTAGTTCAAGTTTTTCCCATCTGATCCATTGAGGGAAACCAGACTCTTCAGGTCCATAGGATTTTCTCAATTCCATATGCATGGAAATAAGGGCATCCATCATTAGTTTCCCAAGTCTGGAAGTTGCTTCCGTTGCATATATCTGATGAGATAACCACATCAAAAAAGATATTTACCAGAATAAGGTTCATTATATTTAAAAATGTAAGAAAATATATTTTCTATCACCTTTGCTCTGAAGTCTTTGGGGCTAGTAAGAAATGGTCACCCTAACATACCCACCGGACTTGAGATTAGTACCAGATCTATGGAATAAAAATTCTGCAAGCTTTTCACAATTTTAAACCAAGGCTCACCAGTATCAAACTTTTGGAATCAAGAAACTCTGAAACTTTTTGTCCTGCAGAAACTGAATTTGATGAACTTTGGCCTCATTGAATTGAAGCTTTCTCATCAAGCAAGGAAGAAATAACAATTGGATACACCTAGGGATGAAAGGTACAAAGTTTAACTATGTGGCATGGTGGAAAATAGTAGTCTGTTCCCTCACTTAAACATGTTTGCAATTGTTGTGTCAGTGAACATGATGTCAGTATGTACTCCAATTATATGTTGGAAAGGCAAATTTGCAGAGAATGGACGAGACTTACAAACTTCATGGAATTGAAGAGTGCTAAAAGTTTCTCAAGAACCAGGATATTTTATGGTTCCAAAGGATATCACCCTATAAAGAAAAAAATAATAGGAAAAAAAGGGAACTAAAAATCATAAATGGGTAGTGTAAAAAATGTAGTATAAAGTAGTGGCAGCTCATGATTCCAGGAAAGTTTGGTCTATCAATATGAAATAGAAATGTAGAGCTGAAGCATTGGAAACTCCTCCCCCCTCTTGAAAAATAGATAGATTTTATTATTAATTTTTTATGGACCATATTACACTCACGTTTGGTTCATTAAAGTCAAATAGAACATAAGGAGATAAGAGAACCCTTCTTTTGGGATAACTTTCATCTATATAGAATACTGCTACGAGAGGTGAATGTTCAGGCAGTATGCATTTACATAAGCCATTTAGCACACAAAAAAGGGAAGTGCAATTACACAAAATAGATAATTTAAGATGATTATAAATGAATTTCCAGAACTCTTATACAACTTTGTTAGTTCAGGTTTTCGTTATGGGCCTGCTTAGTTAGCTTTCAAAAATTTAAAATTTTGTAATTTTTTTGTTTGATTTTTCATCTTAATGGGCTAAAAATAAGTGGTCCTTAAAGTGTTATGGATATGTTTGTAGCAACAATGCTAATGTCTCTTAGATTAATTAAATTAGTAGTACATTTTTTTTATGGCTCTTTCAAAATATCTAATTTCTATGGTATGCTACTATGCTTTAGTGGTCCTAATTCCTTAAGCTATTACTATTTATCAAATATTTAGACTTTAGTAATGACTAACAATCTAGCCAACTATACTAGGCATTTAACAAGTAAAAATAATAAAGCCAAAAAGGCACTAACAAGCAACAATTTAACAAGTAATAAAACTTCACTACACTTCACAAATACAATGATCAATTGATCATGCCACTACACAACAACATAATAACAATCTAACAAGTGACAATAATTCACTAATGTAGTTTCTTTCATGAGACCATTTTCAAGTTTCAAGTGCCAACAATAACAAACAATAATGAGCAACAAACAATGTACCTTCTTCCATGAGATCACTTTCAAATGCCAACAATAACAAATAACAATAATGAGCAACAATGTAGTTTCTTGACTTTCTTCCATCAGATCACTTTCAAGTTTCAAGTGCCAACAAAAACACTAAAAAAACTTTGTACTTTACGCCTTTCTTCATTGTCTTGACTCTTTAACTTTTTAAGGTAAAATCAAATGTTAGAATACTACTTTTAAGATTAAAAAATGACATGATTAAATAAATGGCATATTGAACTCACCACTATTAAATACTTGAGACTTGCAAGCCAATCATAGATCAACAGTGGAAGCGTTTCTTCCACTATTTGTCATCTCTATAAATAAGAAAATAAAATATGTCATACAACACAGTAAATATTTTATTTTTTGCCAAAAACAAATAAAAATAAAAAGTCTTACCAAGTTCAATATTTTCAAGAAACTCCAAAACTTACTTAAATACAAATAGGCTTAGTTTCTTTTCTAAGCCAATCTTGGACACAAATAAGGCATTGCACATATTTGAGAGTCAATGAACTTCTAAAGGGATCAAGAATGCGACCACTGGTGCTAAATGCACATTTTGATGTCACACTCGACATAGAAATAACCAATACATCTCGATCCAACGGTGAATGTATAGGAAATCTAGGAAAATTAACTTTTCACCAAATCAAAATATCAAAATCCTCAGATTCTGGCTCTTGGTCTTCAAGAAAATATCTATCCAACTTAAATTTAACACCTAAACTTCCAGAATCTTCCTTTTGTTTCTTCATGTAAAACTTAGTTCTCAAAAAAGTTGTTTTCACATTTATAACCTTTTGCATACTTATATTTGCGTAATCAAGATACAACTTCCAATGCAAGTGTCTACGATCGTACAATAGTAAAGTAACCCAACCTAGGGTTGGGGTCGAGTCCCAAGGGAGTGGGCTTGAGAATTAATAGAAAAATAAAATTAAGTTCTAATTAGTCATAGCTAAAACCATTGTCAAATACAAACATACTATATCTAAGGGGTGACACAAAAGTGTCAATTAACAATGGGGGTTTGTAACAAGTAAGCAAAAATCAGTGAAAATGCAAAGAGTACTAATGAAGGAGATGAGATTCTTGGGGCGTGATAGGAAATATGGGTTAAACTATATCATTGGGTACATGCTTTTGATAGTAAATTCGTTGAATATTTGTGACTAGGCTAAACCATAGTGGGGGTAAATTCTCTCTCGAGCAACTTACCCTGAATCAACGCGGTTTCTCTCGAACACCGAGTTGCCGCATGAAGAACAGCCTCCGCCTTAGCCCACTCACTCTCTCGAGCTGAGTGTGTGGGAGAAGGATTAGGGTTCACTCTCTCGAGCTGAATCTCATGTCGACCCAATCCCACCGGCCATCAATTTAGTAGTCTTATTTTTACGACATTTTTCTAGAGCAAGCCAAAAACACAAAGGTGAAATCGTATTTGCAACTACAATTTCATTAAGTTCCAACACAACTACTAAACGAAATCACATTTAAACAACGATTAAACTCTCAGCAAGCAAGACCCAATAATTAACTTAACCCATATTTAAAAAATCACACCCCAAGAATTGGGGTTTTAGCTAGACATGTATAGGAGATAGAAATTTATACCATTATGAGTTTGCATTCAAATGGGTATGAATATTTAAGTTTCAAAACAAGTTAAGAGTGAAGAATCCACAAGATCTAAGTCCAAAATCTTGGAGTTGAAACCCTTTGAACCTTCAAGTTCTTCAAAACCCTTTCCAAATTTAGAACTCAAAAATAGAAGCAAAATATGAAAAATTATTGTTCAAAGCTAAAAATTTGATCCCAGAATAATAATTCTCAACGAGTATTTATAGTTTTCAAAAATCTGTGCTACGAAGGATCACTCGGCAAAGTTAGTCAGAATCGCCGATCAACTCGGAGATCTGCCCTTTGGTCTAGTTCATCGTCGTCTTGTGTTAGCCTTCATCATCGTCGTGTTTTGGATCATTAGGCGACATAGTACTGCTTCGTAGAACTGCTCGGCGACACGACGATTGCTCCTTTTCACCGCCGATTTGATCCTTTCCTTCAGGTTTTAGCACACTGGAACAAAAGGCGAGGATAAGACCTTTCACCGACTCGCTGAATGGGTTCAGTGATTCTCAGATCTTCATTTCTTCGTTCTTTCAGCTGCCTTTGTTCCTTTTTAGTAAGTAGTGTCCATGTTTTTCCTCAAACTCCAAATACCTGAAACTTAAGGGTTATCATCAGATATTGAGACAAAATATGCATTTGCGGACACTAATTCTATCAAAATGTAGCCCTAAATGAGTCCAATTTGTGGACTCATCAACACCTCCAACTTAAACTTTTGTTTGTCCTCAAGTAAACTCAAGTTTAGACGTTCAAAAAGGAGGTCTCGAACAATGTTACACAAAACTCAATCATGAATGCACACAACAAGACTCAATTTACTTATGCACAGATCAAATGTATAATCCAAAGATTCAAGTTGTGACACACCATTCTAAACGATTCGCAATACTTTCTTCAAAAGCAAGTTCGAGCTCAACAAAAGTAGTTGAATGCCCTCACAGAAAGCATGATTCCATACTCACCCACAAAGGTTTAATCATTTAAAGTTTTAGAATTAAATGCAATGCTCACTCTCACAAGGAAGAACACAATGCATGCTTTCACCCATAGGTTTGCCCGTATTTTTCAATCAACATTTGTTTCGGCTTACTCAAGAGTAAAAAGGTCTTTTCAAGGCTTGTAATGGGGCTGAGTGCAAAGGTATGGTCATTTAGGCTCAGTGACTTTCATCCTCATGAAATGTGGTGCTCACAGAACTTCCTTTCCTTTTCCTTCATCATTCTCTTTATTGCTCATAAGTCATCCTATTATTCCTTTTTCATGGATTGTTTGGGAACCCCATTTCTTTTGTACTTTATTCCACAACTTTCTTTTTCATTCTTTTTCTTTTTCTTTCTCTTGTCTCTCTTTTTTTTGTATGGAGGGGTTCCATTTTTCTCAAAACCCCATACTTTCTTGCACTTCTTGATTTACCCTTTCTTTTCACCACACCTTCAACTTAGGCTTTTGGCTTAAGTTGGCTATTCAAACTAACCACAACCCATGAAGATTATGCATAATGGATAAAGAAAGGTCTAGTTTTCATCAAGTTTCTTCCAAAGGAAGGTAAGGTTCAAGGGGTGTTCAAGAGAGATTTACACACTCACAAGGTAGGTCACAAAAGAGGTATATGTCAAATTGGCTCACACTCTTCGAAGTTGTCTAAGATCATATCAAGAGATAGCCTTACTTAGTCGATCGGACCAACGGGGTAAATTCTAGGAGTAGTCATGCATGGTTCACATTAAGCTCATCACACAAGGCATCGACACTAAAGTCAAACAAGACTCCATACTTTCGCTAATGTGCAACGGTCATCACAAGAGAATCAATTTGATACATGGCTAATCACAATGAGATGCAAAGAGTTCACATATTGTCTATGCAACTTCATTTTACCTCATCGTAGCCGCACATTCATGTTCGTTCGATTAAGAGCACTATTTCAGTTATCGGTATTGATCAGAACCGAAACTCAAATTTTGTGAAAGAATAGCCACATTCACACGTGAGAGGTGGAACAATTTTTCGCAAGGGTTAAAAAAATTTGCAATTTAAAACACGAAGCCACAAGCTCAAATATCCACAAAAATAGTATTAACACAACATTATTGCTCACAACCCAAAAACTCAAACAAAACATGATTCACGAGTGGCACACAAAGGTGGGCCGCACCACACCACAATGAAAAATATTTGTCCTCAAATGCAATTAACAGAATATCCAGAATTTGGAATAAAGAAACACAGAGAGGGAGGTAGAGAAAAATCCTATCTAGACAATCGCTCCATCTGTCTGGGCTTCAGTGCCCGATGTGTCAGCCTGGAATTGGATAATGGCCCCTGGAGCTTCTTTAGAAGATTCAGCGGCAGCTGACTTACTAAGATTGTCCAATTCAGGAGCCGCCAAAAAGGAGTGGATAGCTGTGAAGAATCCACGTCTCCATGAGGGAATAGTGGGGTCTCGGGGATTTGTTCTCTTGCTGGCACTGGGCTTCATGCCCTCATTATCCCTTTTGGGAGGATTCGTTGCCTTTGTATTTTTCTTGAAATTTTCCGGTCTTGTTTGTCGGGGTGCATATATCTTCCTGCTACTTTCAGTCTAGCCATTTCAGCAAAGCTTCGAGAAAATGTTAGAAAGTATTCAGACAAAAACAAGGCAGTTCAATTGCAGAATCACTTTGCAGAACCAGTTGGCAAAGCGTGCAACTACTTAGGCGGTTCGACGAGTGCAGTGCATAGAGAATACAAGGGTGCAGACAAATGGTAAACCAGAAGTCTTTCGGTGAGACACTGAATGTGTTCGGTGCCATCATGCTTCTCACCAAAAGTTACATAATTTCAACATCACATTTAGCATTAAATTAAAGGCGAGATGGGGATTTTAGGCGAACCGCTGAGTGGTTCGGCGAGCTCAACCCAGCTCACCAAATGACCCAACGTGCCTGCTTTCGACCCAACATCCCGAATTCAACCCCGCAACCCCCGAAAACAAAATTAAGGCATGCACAACTCAAATTAGGCTTAGACCCAGTGACAATTATGCACAACTCATTATTTTTTATCCAATTTAAAGCGCAACCTTCAGGAATTAACTATTTACCTTAGTACGGGCAAAATTTGTGAACCTAACAGGCAAAAAAATATTCTAATCCTACCACAGAGGCCCACCACATATAATCAAAGTAATGCCATTTCATTTGAGTACAACTTTCAATACAAGAAGCTTAGGGCTTGGAAACTGTAACGACTCGGAAAAATGATAGGTTAAGCAAGAGCCTATGACTTTGTGTTGACTTTATACTGAGGTTCTATGAGGGGTTTTTATGTAATTTTGTTTTAATTGTGTTACATCCGACAATTTACAATGAATATGAAGAAGCTTGAAATTGGAAGTAGTCACTTTTGGAAAAGTTCAGAACCTGGAAATTTGG
>JAJOOS010024970.1:0-13587 GCA_029582725.1 Solanum chiquidenum
TCAGTCCCAAAAAGAATGTCACATTTCCTTATTTGGTAAGTATTTAAAGGTATAATTCCTCTTTTACCCTTGTTGGTCCCACTTAATCTTGAAAAGAGTACTCCAATACATTTATTAGGAGAGAGAAAAATAAGTCTATTGTTTTGAAGGGCAATTTGGTAAACATTTCAAAGTCTTCATCTATTTATTAAACTCCGTGCCTCGTCAAATGTTGCCACATAAAATGGGACGGAGGGAGTACAACTTTTCATAAAAGTCGCAATTCTTCATAAAAGTCGCAACTCTTCATAAAAGTTGCAACTCTTCATAAAAGTCGCAACTCTTTGTAAAACTCGCAACTATTCGTAAAAGTTGCAACTTTTTAATAAAAGTCACAACTTTTCATGAAACGTAAGCGTGCCTAGGGTTCTCTTTTATATATATATATATATATATTGTTGAATACACCTCACCAAACTATTAGCCCAACATTATTCTTGTATATAACTACAACAACAATTACAACTTTTTTGTAGCTAATTTCAGTTTATTTTGTAGTGTGTGTATATTGGTATAAACATATGATAGTCGATATTCACTGTTCTTATTAATCCACATTTGCTTCATCTAAGGCCAATAGAGGGTGAGGCACTCGCCATATGGGGTTTTTCCATTCCCAAGGCTTGAATATGAGACTTCTGGTTAAGAGAGGAAAACTAGCATCTAAATGTCATCCTTTGTATGTTAAACACTGATTATGACACTAATTGCAAACGAATATTGATTTACAATATCAAAGATGTCAATTATTACATCTAAATCTTGTAACAAAATTGCAAATTACAATCAATTGTTGAAAAATGCTAAAGAGGACTTGTTTCAAGTAGACAACCTATTTCTCTCAAAATCTTTCAATTCAATAAATAGTTATTTCAGATCATATAGACTCTCTTACTGTCAAAAACTTGTACTAATTCGCGCTAATGAGCAGATTCAAGGAGCACGCGTAGCTACATTCTGCTTTTTCAGAACTTTGTACGATGCTGAGGCAAGAGATTCAAGCAACTCCTTCGTTGATCACGAGTTTTCTTCCGATGTTTCTGACTCATCCCCTATTGAATGAAAGACAAAACTTACAAGATCACACTTAACTGAAGTTTCCAAATTGAAATAGTGTGTCTTTTTAGCCAGGAGGTCACAGGTTCAAGTCGTGGAAACATAATATTGCAGAAATGCAAGATAATAGGTACAATGGACCCAATGTGGTCCCCAACCTTTCACTAGACCCCGTGCATTATGGGAGCATAGTGCATCGGGTTGCCCTCTTTTAATCTAAAGTTCAAGAGTTGAAGCAAAAGGAAGTATAGTAGAATACGCCCCTCATAGTGAGTGTTGCGTTTCAAGCAAAAGACAACACAAGATGACAACAACAACAACATACCCAGTGTAATCCCACAAGACACAAGTGAGATCTGGGGAGGGTGGAGTATACACAACCTTACCCCTACCTTGTGGAGGTAGAAAGATTGTTTCCGATAGAATCCTCACCAAGACTCATTTGACAGACAACTTCCGTTTAATTCACAGAAAATCTAGCGGACAAGAAGAGAAAGAACTCCAAATAGAATCAAGTGAGACTAAACTGTATTGATAAAAGGATAGATAAGTATTACCAAACAATGATTTAATTGTTGGTTTCTTAGGCTTGCCAGTTGTTTTCTCCAGATCAACTGTCAAAAACAAAATGAAACATCGAAGTCAATGATGATCGTAAGTCAAAGCTATATAAGGGTAATTATACCAGAGAAACACTTAAAAACATCTAGAAGTTAACGTATACAACAAAAATAAAAGAAGGTAAATGCAAAGCAACTAATTGTCCTTTGTACTCATGATGTCCGAGACGTTTGAGGGATCTCAGATATCCAATTATTGAGAATTGAATGACAGAAAACCACAAGGAATGTAATTTATGTTCAAACAACTAGCATCACTTTGTCAAGGAATACTAAATTCGTTAACGTTTCAGTACTCAGAAGACTTCAACTTTAATTAATGGCTTGGCTGGTAGGTACTATCGCAAGAAAGAAATATGCATAATACATGTACAAACATTCAAACTTGGCATGGAACTGCAAATAAGCACTCCCACTTTGAGAGTGCACATCTAGATTCCTCAACTTGGTCTCAATTGGCAACTAAACACTCCAACTTGTCCCCACTGTATCTCGTGGAGACCCAATGCTGACGGGACACATAAATTTTGGAGGTGTCTTGGATGATCATTTTGTAAGTTGGAGTGTTCAACTGACATAGTGGAGACAAGCTGAGGAGTCTAGATGTGCATACTCAAAGTTTGAGTGTTTAGTTCCTCGTTGAGGCCAAGTTAAAGTGCCTATCTATGTATTATGCAAGAGAAATAAGAGCAGCAAACAGCTACGAGAAGAAATTAACAAAACAAGGTTCAACCATATAATGTATCTTTAAAATTAGAACCTCACTATGTTATTGTGCTTTGATCTCGTGAAATTGGATACCTGTCTTACTCATCCTAACGTCTACTTCTAGCTGCCAAATGTGATACCATACTCTAACGACAATATTGCCAAACGAGAATCAGGTCACAACAGCTAGTTTTTCGGAAAGATTTAGCAGGTCCACGAGAGCAAAAGCAAGAGTCGGCTTCAAGAAATATTCATCCATGAAAAATTGAGAATACAAAATGGTTACATTATTAACTTCATCCTTCCTTTAATATAGAACTGCCAGGAGTCAGTTCCACCTTTTCACAGTCCTCTCGATTTCTTGTGCTTGAATGTGTGGGTTAGAAATTTCAATTCCAATTTACACATGTGACATATTGGACATTAAGCTTGATATTTTTCAGATGTTATTAGAGGAACATGATTAATTGGACATGCATACGGAGAAGCAGAGATGAAGAAAGTACCCATTCCAGGCACTTGACAATCATTTACGACTTTGAAATTCTTGTACGTGTACCCGACAAAGTTAATGTCCTTAGACGAGAGCATCTGTACAAATGATGGGTAAGAATAAGATAAATAGGAATTAACAAAGGTCACACAAGAAATTGTGAAAACCTTGAGAATGCACATCTAAACATCTCACCTAGTCTCCACTGTGTTAGTTGAACACTCCAACTTAGAAAATGATCATCTAGGCACCTCCAAAATGTATATGCCACGTCAGCATCGGGTGTCCACGAGACACAATGGGATTAGTTGAGGTGTCTAGACGTGCATTCTCAAAGTTGGAGTGTTTAGTAGTCAGTTGAGCGCAAGTTAAGGTGTCTATTTATGTATTATGCCTAAATAAAATGTAAAATCAAATGACATGTCCACGTGATGATGAGAATGAATACCTTTCTCCATGGACCAGATCTTGACGTACTCTGAGAATGAGATTCAGACTGCGATGCCAACAAAAAGATTTCATAAATGAGTGAAATAATTAAAACTAAAAGTTTAAGAGAACGATGCACAGGGATACCTCTTCAAACTTTTCAAAATTTTGGGTGTCCAATTCATCATTGACTTCAGGAATGAAAGTAGCTTCCATCTGATATATTTTATCCCAATCTATCCCTTTAAACCACGGGTGGACCTGAGCGGTGAAAAAGGAAATAGAGAAAAGAAACCACGAGGTTACGGTTGCAGTTAACCCCTAGATCTAATACAGGAACATAGCTTAAGACACACCAGACAACACCTTTATTTCATCTGTGCCGTTGGAACCAAGTCTCTCGGTGACATTGCAAAGAAGTTTGCTTGTAATATCTTTGGCTTCTCGAGATAGCTTTACTTCTTCAGGAAACTTTAAATGATTTTTCCAGTTAACTATCTGCATATGCAATGGTAATTTTTGAGATGATACAATTATGTGGGAGCTTTCATGTAGTATTTTGTGAAGAAAGAAAACTATTTGAAGAATCAATAGAATCTATTTTATTTTATTTAGAGTTAATGGTAAAACACACACCTAAATTATCACCTTTTCGCGAGTTTCATACCTCAACTATCCATTGTTCTATTTAGACATAATACGTAAATGTGCCTTTTAACTTGGCATCATTTCATATTTATGCCTTCAAACTTTGGGTGTGCACAAGTAGACACTTAAACTTGTATAGAGTTGAACAAGTTGACACATGAGTCCTACGTGGCATAATACATGTACGACACCATGTAGGACACAAATTGCAAAGTAGGATGCCACGTAGGACATTTGTGTCAATTTGTTCAACTTTATACAAGTTTAAGTGTCTATTTGTGCACGCCCAAAGTTCGAGGGCATAAATGTGAAATGATGCCAAGTTAAAGGGCATATTTACGTATTATGCCTTCTATTTACCTACCTAAACTATCACCTTTTCGCAGTTTCATACCTGATGTTGAGTTTGCCAAATATTTGTTCACTATTGACACAAGAGCATGTAGGCCAACACAGCATCGAGGTGTGTTTAAATACAAAGGTGATAGTTTAGGTAGATAAAGAAAAAATAGATAGTTGAGGTATGAAAATCGCAAAAAAGAAATAGCTTAGATGTGTTTTTGACATTAACTTTATATTTTATAAGGAAAATCAATAGAATCTAAGCATCAAG
Organism: Solanum chiquidenum; assembly: GCA_029582725.1. Classification (NCBI taxonomy): domain Eukaryota; kingdom Viridiplantae; phylum Streptophyta; class Magnoliopsida; order Solanales; family Solanaceae; genus Solanum; species Solanum chiquidenum. The sequence goes on from JAJOOS010024970.1 coordinate 4,607, forward strand.
AAAGCCAAAAAGAAAAAAATGATGGAACATAGACAGGTAGTCATGATTGATCACCTTCCTACAAGTTGACATGGGATCATCAGAATAGAAAGGTGGATAACCGATGAGCATTTCATACATAATAGCGCCAAGCGACCACCTGCAGAATAAAATTGAATCTACAGCAAATGGATACAAAGAGGAGAAAAATATAAAGCATATCCACTATAACCTACCCCCTCCCTTAAAATGAAAAAAAAAAAAAGGCAAAGCAGAAAAAAGAGAGAGAGAAGTGAACGAGGCAAGAGTGCATAGAAGAGGTTGGGCATAACGGGTGAAAGAACCACTAGAAATTTTACAACAAGAGATATTATTTTGCAGGACATAAGATCAAAGTTCCCAAAATATTAGCAAACATGTGCATTCAAAGTTCTCCTTATAAAATACAGAAGTGTACTAACCAGTCACATTCCATTCCATAACCTTTCTTCTGCAGGACCTCCGGAGCAATATAGTCTGGTGTACCCACTGTAGAATAGGCCTGGATTATGCAAACAACTAGAATAAAATATATGAACAGAACAGCTTAAGCGAACACTCAAAATCTAAACAAAACCACATAAAAGAATGCTCCTGCGTAAGTCAGCAAGTTAACAGACAACAATTGTTTCATTTTCATTACCGACCAGAGAATGACATACTCCAATAAGATGTGAAGTAGTGTCTGTTGGAAATCTTTCAGAAAATACTTGATCACGAAAACTGTAGAGTATTCTTGAAAGCTTGAGGCATGTCAAAGATTACCTTAAGGATATTTCACCCGGTATAAGTGTACCACTCAGGATTCAACAAGCTCTTCTAGTATAAAACTAGGAGCACATAAACTAATAATGATTACAATAAAGAAGAAACTCAACACAACAATAGAATATGGGGAAAAGAACTTCCTTTCCAATCACTCACTAGATGAACACATGAGAATATATATATATAGATATAGATATAAACAAACAACTCATCAAAATGACGAAGATGCCCCAACGGTTTAAGAAGATTAATAGCCATACAGAGACTAAGATTTGATGGCTTATGAAGAATAAAGGCAATAAATATGAGAAATGGAAAAGGTACAGTGAATGAGAGTACCCACATGGGGATAAACTTACAAGCATCCTCCTATTTTTCTGCCAGTTTTCTAGCTGCTCTTGCTGAGTGCGTTTGGGAGCCGTAGGGCTTTCACTCTTGGAACCTCCATTGGCACTATCCCCCACTGAGAAATCCTTCTCTTCAAGAGTACTGCAGTCTAAAGGCTTACATAGTCCAAAATCTGATAGTTTTAAATGACCATATCTATCGAGTAGCAGGTTATCAGGCTTAATGTCTCTGTAACAAATAAAAGGTGGATGCACAAAGTTAGTGTGTTTTAAAGAAGTCTGAACAAATGAATAGCCTGTTTGTCCAAGCTTCCAAAATCTGCTTAGTTTGAAAAGCGTTTTTTGTCAAACTTCTTTTCCAAAAGGTACCTATGGAGAGTAGCAATTTGTGTTTGATTAATTAATTTGAAAAGCAATTTTGCACTATTAGAGCAGTACTTTGTGCTTGGTCAATGTTCCAAAAGTGTTTTAAGCAAAACGCTAGTTGTTTTAGCTTCCGAAAAACAGCTTTTCTTACTACTCAAAGTCTCAAGCACACTTATTTTTTCTAAAATAAGCATTTTTTGTTAAGAAAAGAACATTTTTAACTTCTCAGAAGCTTGTCCAAGCAGGCTGGAAATACAAAGCATAACATACGACATTCAAGCATCAGATCAAATCTTCACCTGTGTATATAGTTATGTTTATGGATAGATTCAATTGCTAAAACAGTTTCCGCAACATAAAATCTGGCTTCGTCTTCAGTCAATATATCCTTCCTCATGAGTAGTGTCATCATATCCCCACCGGGTAGATATTCCATAACAAGATACAGATAATCGTCATCTTGGAAAGAATAATACAGTTTGACAATGCAATCACTGTCCACCTCCGCAAGAAGATTCCTTTCAGCTTTCACATGCTCAACCTAATACGAAAAGCTAAGGACTTGGTAAATATAGTGGTAGAATTGGGAGTCGCATTTGATGACCATATAATCACGTACCTGTCCTCTACGAAGCATTTCTGATTTCTTTAGCTTCTTCATTGCATATACCTGACCAGTTGTTTTTTCTCTACAAATTCTGACCTGTAATAATAGAGAAACCAATCATGCAGATTGGCTTTTTTTCCGACAAAGAACTAGCTTTAAGTACCATTAGAAGCATGGCATTAACAACATATTTAACCTATGAATATTAATACCACAAATATACCTCGAGGGATATAGACAAATGCAGGAAATTAGTACCATAAAGCACAAATATAAAGTGCATTGTCACAACATATTATCCTTCCACACTAGTAGCCGCAGTCCTGTAGTTTCATGTACTTCGATTGTTGTAGTTATTGTTCCTTTTTCCAGAATATTTTGTCTTGCTTCCTATAGTATTTTGTTATGGTTTCTTTACTTCCGCTATTTATTTTTCCTTGAGACAAGGGTCTATTGGGAACCACCTCTCTACCTTTTAAGGTAGGGGGTAAGGACTGTATATACTCGACTCTCTCCAGACCTTATTTGTTGAATCGCATTGGATATGTTGTTGATTGTCACAACATATTACAAAAGAAATTCTCGATACTGATGCCTTAAAATATTCAGATGATTCACCATGAGGAGCACTAACATGCAATTATCGTCTATATTTTCTCGGAGCATTGGGAAATAGGGAGGTGTAATATTTATTATTTTTACATCCGAATGTTTAACTTCCAATTACAGAGTTAAGCCAAAAAGAGAGGATCTGGAGAACAGAAAATTACACTAGTAACAGAATAAATATTATACTAGGAACAGATGTGTGAACAGGAACTTAGATGTTTTTGATAGAAACATTACCTCTCCAAATGCACCCTTTCCGATCATCGTTAATAATTCAAAATCATCAGCTCCCATTTTATGCCTCTGGAGTCGCATGTATTCAGTTTCCTTTTTTTCCAAAAATTTCAGTAGGTTAGTTTGATCTTCCTGTGAGACATCAGCATCTGCCAGCTTTTGTTCTAGCAAAACTCGACTGCAGGCCAAATGAGAATAAGGAAACAAATAGAAATTAAAGCATTATAGATGCCAGAAAGTTCAATTATGTCAAGAATATAATTATTGAACAGAAAAATCCCGTAAAGCTCAGTCTTGTAATAATATAATGAGGCTAACCATTCATGCAGAGTATTTCAAAGGAATGGCTGGTACTAACATCTTTAATATTGCTATATTGCACATGGTATAATTTTCTTGCAGTCTCTTTGCTATATTTGAAGTCGGCTAAATTGATCCGCCACAACTATTTGAGAAGTTCGACTATTTCACAATATATCAATTATACAAGAGTTATAATGATGTACTCCCTCCGTTTCAATTTGATTGTCTAGTTTTGACTTGACACGGAATTTAAGAAAGTAAAGAAGACTTTTGAATCTTGTGGTCGTAAACTAAAGATATGTTGAATGTAGCAAAATGTCTTTTAATCTTGTGGTCATAAAAATGCCACGTGGAAAGTTGAAATTAAAGAATTTACAAGAAAGGAAAGAAACAATTCTTTTTAAGCAGACTAAAAAGGAAATTAAGACAAGCAAATTGAAACGGAGGGAGTAACATTTAAATCAAGAAAACAGCATGCCCATATCGGAGACTAAAAAAGAAATTAAGACAAGCAAATTGAAACGGAGGGAGTAACATTCAAATCAAGAAAACAGCATGCCCATATCTGAATCTAGATTCAAGTGTTGAATTTCAACTAATCATGGCAACTGAATGCCTCTCCGTCTATGGAGGAATATGTCTCTAATGAAATTAATGAACAAAGTAATATTGCATAAAGGAGAAAGTCTAGTAACTAAAGGGAAGTCGTAAGACAGAAGTAGCATCTATTGTCGTACCGCTCTTTTCTCTCCTGCAAATTTTTCATCTGCTCCTTGTAATGTTTCTCAATGTATTGTTTTGCTGCAGCAACCCTTTGCTTTGTTATATTGGAAGCCTCTTCGGCTGACGGTGGCTTGCCATCACCGGCCATTGGATCCTTCTTGGTTGATGACAATTTTTGGAACCAACCTCTTGCTGAATCCATTCACATATCCTCAGCACATGAAGCAACACATAAGGAATCCTCGAACCAGATACTCATTGTAATCTGACTTGCAATCATACCCCCAAAGTGAAAACCTATTAACAAATTGTTGAACAAACACATAAGCAAATGCATAAAATCAACAATTAAATGCAGAATATACCAAAGTAATCTGTTTTTTTGACAATAAACAGCAGTTAAATCCAACTTTTGTTTAAGTTTTCTACCGAAATAAAGATTTTACTCTGAACCATCATAACTAACAGAAACTTATATTGGAAAGGCCAAACACTTTGGCCTGACGGAAATGAGTAATGACAAAATGAGAAGACGAATGAAGCTGGAATGGATTCAATAATGCAGAACATATCGAAGTCATCTGCTTTTAACAATAACAGTATTTCAATCCAACAATTTTTTTGTTCCACCGAAATCAAGATTTCATTTCGAACCATCACAATTACCAAAAGCACATATAGGAATCAACTCGATGCAGAACTTACCAAAGCCATCTTCTTCTATCATTATTTAAAATCCAATTTTAGTGTGGTTTTCCACCTAAATCAAGATATAAACGCAGAACCTCAACAAAAGATATCATGACAGAATAATAAACTATTCCACTCATAAACATACTCAAAATATGATTATGAAAGCAGCAGATTCGATCCAATCCAATCTTCGTTAATGAGGTGATTTTCATCAAAGATTAAAACTTTCTTGCAAATTAAAACAACCCCACCAAGGAAATGAAGAATCTTGCAAACTCACATTCAAACTATAACTGCATACAAAGTCATCTTCTTTTATCATTAGTTAAATGCTGAACATACCAAAATCGGGATATTCCCAAAATAGAACCTTAACAAAACATATAATGATAGAGTAACAAAACTATTCTTCCCATAAAGATACTTGAAATATGATTATAGAAGTAGCAGATCCAATCCAATCATCGGGAATGAAGTGATTTTCATCAAAGATCAAAATTTTCTGGCAAATCGAAACAAACCCAGAAAGGAAAATCAACAATCACTTGAGATTATGAGTTCATGCAAATTTGGTTAACTTTTCACTCTCTTTTGAAAAATCCAAACAAAATACTCACACCCTTATCGTGTTTGTTTCATACTCAAATCTACATATTCTAGACCTTACCTATGAGATTACATTGGGTTTGTTGTATTGTGATCCAAAAACCATAAACTAAAAATCCTGACTCTATCTCTGAATCCAATCATCATCAGTACGAGATGATTTTCATCAAAGATCAAAACTTTATTTCAAATCAAAACAAACCCACCAAGGGAAAAGAACAATCTTGCAAACTCACATTCATTGTTGAGCATCTTGAAATTCATAATACATAAATATGTTATTTAACTTGGACTCAGGTGACATTTATATCCTCCAATTTTGGATGTGCACAACTAGATGGTTAAACTTGTATAAAATTGAACAACTAGACACACACGTTCTACGTGACATAATACACGTAGGATGCCACATAAGACACAAAATTGTCATATAGGATGTCACGTAGGACGAATGTGTATATTTGTTCAATTTTATACAAGTTTAAGTGTCTACTTGTACACACTCAAAGTTTGAGGGCATAGATATCCGCTGAAGGCAAGTTAAATGGTATACATAACTTTTAACTCTATTTAGAAGAATCCAAACAAAATACCCACACCCAGATCAGTCATCACACTTGTTTCATACACAAATGAAGAACTCATACATCCAATCTCCAAATTACAAAAGAATATGAAAAAAGAACCAAAATAGATTGTGATTTAGAAACCATAAACTAAAAATCCTAACTCCGCCTCCCGCCTCTAAATCCAATCATCACTAATACAGATGCAATCTTCATCAAAGATCAAAACTTTATTTGAAATCAAAGCAAACCCACAAAGGAAAATTACCAATCTTGGAAACTCACATTTCAAATTATGAAAAAAAGTTGCAATTTTTGACAAATTTTTACTCCATTATAAAGACCCAAAAAACAAAATACCCACACACATATTATAACAAACTTGCCCAAATGATTAATAAAAAGCATAGCATAAGAAAATTAAATAACATAAATGCAAAACAATATGATAAAAACAATATTTGAGCTTACCCACAAATCTTTTGTGATGGAGAAGAAGATTGAGAGATACAATAATATTCAGATTGATTAAAAATGGTGTAAATTTTTTTGTTTATATATATGAATATGGACAAATAGAATTTGTATTATTATGTAGTAATGTTTTACTCTTTCTTTTTGAATTTTTTTTATTTTTTATTTTTTTGAAGTAAGAAGTAAAAAATGGGGAAAAGAAGAAGACAGTTAACCGGCAGTTTCTCTGGTTACAAGTGATTTTGGAAAGCTATTGGATCAGCTTCCTCCCATTCCCTATTTATTCTTTTTTGTATATTTATGTCACTCGTTGTTAATAGTTGAGCGTGTTTATATTAGGTATAAGATATACACGTGTCTTATAACTTGATTTCACTTGATAAAATATATTTAAATTTGATAAAGTTGAACAAGTAGGTACATAGGACAAGGGTGTCTATTTGTTCAACTTTTGTATAGTTTAACTCTTTGCTTATATGCAATGGCGGATCCATGATTTCCATTAAGGGGTTAGTGCCAAAGATTTGATCTTGAAACCTCGAGGTGAGTTTTGAATCCTCAACCACTAAGTCAACTTCTAATCTTACATTTAGGAGGTACAATTCATTATATAGACATAAAAATACCTTAAATATACAACGTAATTATTTGCCGAGGGGGGTTCAGGTGACCCCTTCGGCAACCTCTAGGTCCGCTCTTGCTTGTTGTACGTGCACATTCAAAATTGGGGAACACAAATATTAGTTGAGACAAAGTTAAAAGGCACATATATGTGTTATATTTTTATATTACTATCGCGATCATATGTGTATATATTATCACTAACAGTTCAAATAACTGATTTTAGAGTATTAAAAAAATACATGTGTTGTTCAATTAAACGATTCACGTCACCTAATTTGTCTCACTTTTCAATTTCTTTTAATTTATAAAAACTTTGAAAAGCAATAGCATTTGTCCTTGTGTTAGGAAAGATGGTACCGTTCGTTCAATCTTAATTCCACACGAAAATAGATTGATGTAATTTTGATTCAAAAAGATAAATTGCACAATGTGCGCATTTGATCATATCAATGTGCGTGAGCATATCAACTACTTTTATGAATAAAAAATAATGGCTGTCAAATAAAAAAAATGTACATGAGAGCAACTAATTTTTGTGTTAGTTGACAAGAAATAATCTATCTACTTTAATGACTTAAAAACAATTATAAATATTTTTTCATGATATATTGTCTTCCTTGCACGATGTTCACTTGTCACTATATTTTAATATTAATTTTATAGAAGCGGTAGAGGCAGGTAGTTGTTTGTCGACGTAAGTAATTAATAGTGTTTTTGGATATTCAATATTTTCTTTATTTGTTTTACTTTTCTTTTCAATAGTATAAAAATTATGTAGAAAGTCCTATAAATCATAATTATCAACAACTTAAAATATTTTATAAACATATAATTTTTTGGTAATCTCTCTATATTCCATGAGCCCGTGCTGACACGAACTTATATATATAACTATTCTAGAAATGTGAATCAATCTTCCCTAAAGAATTATATTCGAATTAATGTAAAGTTGTAAGAGTAACGATTAATTCTTAAATTCGAAAAGTTACTACATATATAGTTTTAGTTTTGAATGTAGTCTTAGTAATAGGTGAAAGACTTAAAATTTACATGATGCGAGATATTATGTCGTACCAAAATTTTTTCGATGTTATCGTAATGAAGAAGCATCAACAAGGATGTTTGAGTGCGATGTAGATTTTTATCTAAGATTTGTATCATTTAACGTGACATATGAATAGCTAGAAACATGTGAAGTGTCTTGATTACCTAATAGCTAACATTTTGTAGTATTAAAAATATCTTGTATTCATTATACTGAATTATTTACACCTAAGTCCGAGCAATATAGAATTATCGATATCACTTTACTTAGGGTTTATATCAACACTTGAAACATATCACATGGCAACTTGAACGTAAGGGAATAATGAGGTTCATTGCACCCATTCGTAACCAATGTGATTCATTCCCTATTTCACAACAATGAGTGATTCTAATAGGAACAAGAACGGATATTATTAAAAATGCCCCAAAAACATCGTATTCGTAAAGAATAAAGACCACAATATTAAGAATTGTGGGTTCGAATCACAAAGGGAGAAAAAAGGATTGAAAGCTCCTCGAAAGGGGTTTAAGAAAATAATAACTCACTCCAAACGTTTGTGTAAAATAAATGTTTATCTTTTATTAGATTTAGAGCAGAAGAGTACAATTCAGACATGTCAAGCAAGTATAAACACAATTATCTTACAAGAAATGGGGAACTAGTAACATAAACATTTTCTCATTCTTTCAAATTTGGGGAGCCTTGGCACAACGGCACATGACCAGGAGATCACGGATTCAAATTGTGGAAAGAACCACTAGTAGAAATGCGGGGTATGCCAAATGTGACCCGTCCCTTCTCCAAACCCTACGTATAGCGGGAGCTTAGTGTACCCAAGCTGCCCTTTAATTTGGATATATAGACTATAGTCTTCTATCCTAGTACAACAACAAGCATATGTCTCGTCAATATTTAACACGCACAAAATATCAAAATGCTGCCCATCCAGCTGCTGTGGTCTTCTTGCTCGAACCAGATCCAGTGGCAGAAGGAAG
>JAJOOS010024972.1:0-12007 GCA_029582725.1 Solanum chiquidenum
TTCCTAATATAAGGACAACAATTTCCTTTCTTCTACCAATATGGTAAAAATGACCTTTCATTTGCACTTTTGCAATGACTTTTCATTTTACCTCCAAAATTGGTTCCCCCATTTTCATTGGTTCTTCCACTTTCTATTTTCTATTTCCCATTCACTTCTTGCTAAACCCAACAAATATTTCTTAATTTTATTCAAGCATTCAAAGCATATTAAAGACTACTCAAATCTGAAATCACAAAATGAGGGAAATGCAACACTCTGAAGTACAAACAGTACATGTACACGACTTTATTCAACAAACCAGTAAACAAAAAGCAACATGTTAACTTGCAGCTCAGAAAGAACACCACCGGAAGAGATTTCTATGTTTCCAGAAATGTGTTGTTGATTTTGTTAAGCCTTTTGACTACTTCTTTCATGGTTATTCTTGATTCTGGCATTTCCTTTGTGCAGTCTAAAGCCAATTCTATCATGGACGCGATGCAGATTTCACTTTTGGAAGTGATCTGTTCTTCCTCGGAAAAAATATTGGCATCCACAACGTCCATCATAGTCCCTGGAAATGATTGTGTAATCCATTTCCTCAAGTCAAGATTTCCATGGCATATCTCTTCATCTGTTGGCCTTCGTTTGGTCAAAATCTCCATCAACATGATGCCATAACTATAAACATCACCACTAGTGGACACTATTCCCTCTGAGCCATATTCTTAAACGAATGAAAATGAAAAAGAATTACTCATTTGAATATAACAATAGTGCGCGTACAAACAAAGACATGCTTTTTATTTAGTTCTAGTATTTGCAAGGACTTGATTTAGATAAGAAAAAATCAAATAGAAAGGTTATTATATAAGTGAGAAAGAAAGAAAGAAAGTAGTATACCCGGTGCAATGTATCCAAGAGTGCCCAATGTCTCGGTATGTGCCATGGACTTACTTATGGCTAAAATTTTAGAGATGCCAAAATCACCAACATGAGCCACCATATCTTCATCCAAAAGAACGTTGGTTGGCTTTAAGTCGCAATGAACTATTGGAGTGACATGACCATGATGTAGATATTCAATTGCCATTGCCACGTCAAGCATTATGGTGACTCTTTGATGAAGTTTCAAGTGGCAATCTTCTCTGTACAACCAATTCTCAAGACTCCCGTTGGGCATATATCGCAGAACAAAGGCTCTTATATAGTCACTAGAACCAGTAGTAATAACTGGAACAATATTTCTGTGTCTAACATTTCTCATCACTTCGCATTCGGTATCAAACCTCTTGCATACTTGCTCATTTTCCAAATCCAGAACCTTAATGGCCACTACAGTTCCACTAGATAATGTGCCTTTGTAAACAGAACCAGAGCTTCCCTCACCAATTAAATTGGATTCATCAAAATTATTTGTTGCTAGTTGAATCTCATAATAAGAAACTAACCGATGAGTCCCAATCTCGCGTACCTTTTCAACATCTTTGAACTTTCCTTTATTTTGTTGTTTCATTATCCAAATTAAAACCAACAAGAATATCAACAAGGATGATATAACCACTGGAGTAACAATTTTTAGCAGAACCTCCTTAAGCTTTGATTGTTTTCCAGGATTATTGATAGCACAAGCAGGAATCTCCAATATGTGCATTCCACATAGACCTTTGTTCCCGAGAAATGATTGCAGAGTGGAATTTGCAAACACGCCACCACTCGGTATTTCACCTTCTAAATCATTAAATGAAACATTAATGCTTTTAAGGTATGAGAGTTTTTCCAAAGACTTGGGAATAGTACCTGACAATGCATTTGAAGACAAATTCAAGAATTCCAAGCTTATCAAGTTGGCAAAGGATAATGGAATTTGGCCAAAAAATGAATTGTTGGATAGGTCAATATACTGCAGGTTTTGGAGTTCCCCAAATCTGGTTGGTATCACGCATGAAAAGTGGTTACTGCAAAGATATAGTCCTACAATGGCTTTCAGTTCTCCAATATCTGATGGAACTTCTCCCTCTATAGAATTTCGTGACACGCTTAGATAGAGAAGACCACTCATCTTCCAAAGACTCAACGGAAATTTTGATGAAAATTTATTAGAATCCAAATAAAGATGTTGTAGCATGCTAAGATTTCCTAAAAAATCTGGAATTAATCCAGAGAGCTCATTACCATTCAGAAATAATTGAACCAAATTAGATAAATGGCATACCGCCTCTGGAACATGTCCCTGAAATTTATTGTTAGATAGATACAACCCCTGGAGTTGTTTAACCTTACCAATCTCAGGAGGAATACTCCCTGTCAAGTTGTTTCCTTGAAAGTATAGGGTCATTAGCTTATACCTGTGGGGATGAGGCTGTTGATGTGTGCATGTCCTATATGAAAGTTTTGAATAATAGATGAAAGATTCCCAATAGAATTTGGCAGAACGCCATTCAATAGATTGAAACCCACTTGTAGATATTTCAACATCTTACAGTCCGCCAATGAATTGAAGAATAACAACTCACGCTCTCTTGGTTCATTGGTTAGTTGATTATGATGTAGGAAGAGTGATCGCAGCTCATGAAGATTTCCCAAATTAGTAGGAATAGTTCCTGACAGAAAGTTATCATTTAGCTCCAGTTTCTCAAGCTTGGAAGCATTTGTTATGAACAATGGAATTTCCCCTTCAAGCTGATTGTCTCCCAAGTAAACCTCTTTAAGGTTCGGAAGATGAAGACCTGTAGTGGTTGGAATTCTCCCCAAGAGGTTATTGAAACTGAAATCAATAACTTCCAAAGAAGATATGTTGAAAATAGCCTCTGGAATTTGACCAATAAAATTAGAATTTTCCTCAATGATTAATTCCCTCAACTTTGATAGCTTCCCTAATTCTGGAGGAATTTTCCCTACTATGTGATTTTCTCCACAATAAAGATATTGCAGAGTGGAAATATTTCCCAATGAAGTGGTGATAGTCCCTTTAATTGGATTACCACCAATAAGAAACATCTCGAGTTTGGATAAACAATCAATATTTCTGGGTATTTCTCCAGTTATGTTGTTGTAAACTATGGACAATACTTTGAGCTCTGTGAGATGGCATATGTTGGAAGGAATGCAACCAGAAATTTGGTTGAAAGATATAATTAAATATTCCAGATTTGATACAATATTCCCTTGATCAAGCAAGAGAGGGCCGGAAAGGCTATTGTATCGCAGATGTGTGGACAGTAGTGACGAGATATTAAACAGTTCTACGGGAATGGAACCTGTTAACTGATTATCACTCAAGGGCATGTCTGCAAGTTGGCTCAGATTACTGACCTCCTTAGGAATGTTGCTGCTGAATCTATTCCCAGACAAACTGAAGTTCATCATTTTTGAGGCATTTCCAACAGAAGGAGGGATTATACCGATGAGACTATTGTTCCTGAGCTTTAAGACTCTGAGTTGGGGTACATACCATGGCTCTCTCCACATTTCACCACTGAGTTCATTGAAAGCCAATGAAATTACTTGAACTCTCCGGTTTTGAAATAGACTTGTTGGTATACTTCCATTGAGCCGATTGATTTTAACATCAATCACTCGCAAGCGAGGCATGTGGCCAATGCCATAAGGGATGCCACCGTGGAAGCTGTTGTTCTCGAGATTGAGAACACTGAGGAAGGACAAATTGGTCAAAGATGGGGAAATTGTGCCTTGAAGTTGCAAAGTAGGAAGAGTCAAGGCTACAACCCTTTGCGTTTTTGGACTGCAAGTGACGCCAAACCAAGTGCAAAAAGAAGTATTTTTGGTCCAATTATTGGCCAAAAAATGATTAGGACTTGTAATAAGATTTTGGAAAAGTAATAGAGCTTGTTGGTCAGTATCATTTGAGGAAGCAACAGAGTAATATTGAATTACAAGTAGAAGAATAAATAAGAAAATGTGCTTCTCCATTGGAAATAGAATGTTTGTATGTGTGGTATTTAAAAAGGTCATTGTTATATTTATAGATAATGAAAAAACCTTAAAGGCACTACAAAATTCTTCATTACCCACCTATACAACAACTCTTCGACAATGAGGGGAGGTTAAAACAGTATGTTTCAACAAAATAAAAGGTTATCATTAATTAGTAGAAATAAATTATAAATTATTCAAGTGTAATTTTGCTTTTAGATAAAAGTAAATTGGTTGTTAAACATTTTTGAACATATTAATAAAGGTGATTTCCACAACCTTTTATGTCATCACATTGAGGAATACATTGGCCAACTTTATAAAGGCAAAAGCACAAAAAAGACAGATGAATTGATCGACACAAGAAAGAAAGTATATTTACATAATATGATTAGTTAATTACATGCATTATTAAGAAAGAAATAGAAAAACATATGTATATATATATATATATATATATATATATATATTTTATGGTCTAGAACCAAGTCAAATATGGGAGTCCACGTAGTGTAAGATAAGTTGAGAAAAAAGCATATTGCTTGACCTTATGTTATTGGGTCAGTACAAAATTTATGTGGAAAAATTTACTAAAATTGTACTCCTAATAAATAGTGAACATGAATTTATAACTATAAAAATATAATGTATTTAATGTTAATTAGGAATCTTAAAAAGTAATCCTGAATTTACCTTTGATCACGCCATCAGTAATGTAATAGTCTATAAACTGAGCCAGGTTGCAATGAACACAACAGTGAGTCTGAAATCATGCATATATACAAGGAAAAAAGGGTCTAATATAGCCATCAGTTTTGCGATTTAAAGTTGATATATCTCTCGTTATAAAAGTAGCTTATTGAGGGAAATGCAACACTCTGAAGTACAAACGGTACATGTCTACAAGTAGTACGAACAATGACTATAATATTCAAGAAACCAGTAAACAAAAAAGCAGCATGTTAACTTGCAGCTCAGAAAAAACACCACCGGAAGATATGCAAACTTCTATGTTTGCAAAAATGTGTTTCTTGATTTTGCTAATCCTCTTGACTACATCTATAATACCTCACAACTTCTAAGTAAAGGTATGAACCATTCTTCATATGTGTATCGATTCGAACCCACCAAATTTAAGTTTGACTTGGTGTAAAGGTCCAATAATAAGTGTGTAAAGTGTATTGAATGCATGTGAACAAGGGTCATAAGGGATTCCTAGTGTATGAAGAGTTTTTGTGGCCTAGTACCAAGAAAATGAAAGGTCGTGACGCCTTCTTTCCAACGCATTCAACCGTTCGTCAATCCAAGCTTTATGCTAAAAGTTATGCCTATTTTACTAGGCACTACATACTCTGTGTGATCCGCGCGCAAAGTAGATGTCCGCCGCGTGGCAAGGGCAGTGCTACTGTTAAGGTTGCGCGAAGTAGTTTTCAGCTGCACAACCGCGCACATTTCTTCAGAATTCCTTTACTTTTCTCTTCTTTTCACTTTCTTGGAGGGGTGTTTTTGTCTTTTCCTCATCCCATAACCTTGACCGATGAATATTAACTTCCCCAAAAGCCTAAGTCAATCAGATTTCATAAGTTACCAAAAATTTCATATCCAAGAACTCCATAGAAGGGTTTCTCAAGTTCAAGCTATAAAAGATCCAAGTCCAAAGCTTTTCTCCAAGAATTCATAAAATTTAGCAAGGTTTCCTATTCCAGGCATTGTGAGATTTCATTGATGAATATCTTTTTATCCATTAAATTCCAAAAAAAACCTTATTCTTCAGTTAATCAAATTCTACTTAACTTAGGGTTCATATGAAAAGCATGAATTGCATGTTATTTCAATTTTTCTTCATGAATAGCCCATGAATACATGTCTTAACCTAAAATTCAATATTCTTTTATGGTTATTTTTGTAAGCACTCAGAATAGGGAAAATTCATGTCCTTGAAATTGCGTTGCTTAAATTATATGTTTTATTGGGGATTACATAATTTGTTATGATAAGTTGTACCGTCAATCTTTCAGTTCCATATGTATATGATGCTTTAAGATAAAGCATTTATTATTTCATGCTCAGATTTTAGTATAATTGAGTTATCCAATTGGGAGTATAACTTAGCACCGAGTAGACGTAGAGATGAAGGTTCACCCGTCAGTTAGGATTGAGACCTTTAGTAGCAATTTTTAAGTCTCAAAATTACGCGCCAACATAGGTTGTAAGGGTCACTTGTCAGACTAGGACCGACACCTTAGTCCTTTTGGACATCATCTTAGTGGATCCACGTTAGACAATGTTCATACCTTGGCAAAGTACAGAGCACCTTTCCAGCTAGGGTATAGGTTGGACTCCATTTAGCTCAGGTGGAATAAAGTCGGTTAATATTATCTCCCGCAATTCAATCTCAGATATTTGATGACATTGTATTCCAGTTTACTCAGCACAGTGTTGATTAGTTACATGCTTATTACTTGGTCATTGCATCAGCTCATTAATTTCAGTTTATATTCAATTTAGCATCTTAGATTTATCATGTTCAACTTGTTAGATTATTATGTTTATCTCATATATTCAGTACATTCAAAGTACTGACGGCATACTCTTTTATGCCATATTGTTTTATAATATAGGTTTAGACCCTCGGTATCTATCTCGTGGTTAGTATGATTTTCGTATCATCTCAGCAGCTGAGCTTGGTAAGTCCTCATCTTTCGAGGAAAATAGCTATTGTTATTTCTTTATGTTAATTTTTCAGAGATAGAGTTAGTTGCGGGCTTGTCCCAACAACTCGTCTTAGTAAAAGTTTTTAGACAGTCATACAGTAGTTTCAACTTTATGGTTTGTTCAAACGATTTCTATTTTACTATTCAGTTGTTTTAGATTTATCTCAGTTTGGCTTCCACAACAATTATATTCAGTTATTATATGTATGAATCTTAGTGTCAAGACAGACCATGGTTAGCTTAGGGTCACTGGTGACTCTAAGAACCGTGTTACGACTAGGGGTAGTCTCGAATCGTGACACAATTAATATGAGAGCCTCAGGTTTAAAGTGTCCTAGGATGTCTGAAAGTCACGTTAAGTAGAGTCTTATTCATAGGTGTGAAGCGCGCCACACTTATGAATGAGAGGCTATAAAACGTTTTAGAAAATATTTCTCTTCTTTCATGATTCTTATCGTGCGAAAGAGTGTGAACTCTATCTAACCTCCTTCTAGCTTGTGCTATACACGTTTACAGAATTATGCCTCCCAGAAGAGTTTATAGAAGAAGAAATGCAAATGGAAACCAGCAAGCACCACCAGCTCCAACACACCCTTTGAATGAACAAGTCTCTCATGCCGAGTTCAGGGCTGCTTTCTAGCAGAGGCGTATCCAGGAGGGGGTCACCGGGTTCACGTGAACCCATGCTCCCCTCCTGAAAACATATATAGAAATGTTATATTTTTAAAAAATATTTAAATATAAATATGTGAACCCACACTTGAAGTATCATAGTGTGCGATTATGATTTGGTGCACCTCTCCAAGTGAGGTTAGAAACTTGAATTTTTTATTTATCTCGTTTTATTTTCCTTTCTAAATTTTGGTAACGCCTCTCTAAGTGGTTTGGATAGGTAAAAATAACTTTGGACCTATAATTTTAAAATTTTAATTATTTTTAGTGATAAGAATCTAAATGTTAAACCGATCAAATTTATATCTTAGATTCACCTTTTTGTAATAGTGCACCCATCATCTCAAAATCCTGAATACGCCTCTGCTTTCTAGGTGCTAGCTCAGGCTATGACTTCTTAGGTCACATCAACAAGTTGTTGCTCAGGTTAACCCAAATGGAAATACAGCAGCGGCAAGGGTCCGGGATTTTACTTGAATGAATCCACCTGAATTCTATGGTTCTAGGGTGGAGGAGGATCCACAGGAGTTCATTGATGACATCCAGAAGGTTATGCAGATTATGGGTGTTTCTCCAATTGAGAGTGCAGACTTAGCTGCTTACCAGTTTAATGGAGTGGCTAAGGTTTGGTACAAACAATGGAAGGAAGATAGGGGTGTTGATGCAGGCCCAGTGGACTGGAATAAGTTTGTGACATCATTTCTGGATAGATTCTTTTCACTTGAGCTAAGGGAAGCCAAGGTACAGAAGTTTATTAAACTGAAGCAAGGTAACATGACTGTGAAGAGTATTCTCTTAAGTTTACTCAACTCTCTAAGTATGTTCCATCAATAGTGTCCGATTGATTTAGTTAAGCCTCTTGACTACTTCTTTCATGGTTACTCTTGATTCTGGCATTTCCTTTGTGCAGTCTAAAGCCAATTCTATCATGGAGGCGATACAGATTTCACTTTTACAAGTGATTTGTTCTTCCTCGGAAAAAAGATTGGCATCCATAACGTCCATCATAGTCCCTGGAAATGATTGTGTAATCCATTTCCTCAAGTCAAGATTTTCATTGCATATATCTTCATTTGTTGGCCTTCTTTTGGTCAAAACCTCCATCAACATGATGCCATAGCTATAAACATCACCACTAGCGGACACTATTCCCTCTGAGCCATATTCTTAGAAAAGGATTGAAGAAAAGTTACTCAATTGAAATACAACAATAATTTTGCATAACTAAACTCTTGCTTTTTCTTACTTGTAGAATTTGGAGAGGCTTAATTATGATAAGAGAAAATCAAAGAGGGTAGATTTTTTATACCTGGTGCAATGTATCCAAGAGTACCCAATGTCTCGGTATAAGCCATGCAGTTGCTTATAGCTAAAATTTTAGCGATTCCAAAATCACCAACATGAGCCACCATATCTTCATCCAAAAGAACGTTGGCTGGCTTTAGGTCACAATGAACTATTGGAGTGTTATCCCCATGGTGTAGATATTCAATTGCCACAGCCACATCAAGCATTATGGCGACTCTTTGAAGAAGGTTTAAGTTGGACTCTTCTTTGTACAACCAATTCTCAAGACTCCCATTTGACATATATTGCAGAACGAAGGCTCTTATGTAGTCACTAGAACAAATAGTAATCACTGGAACAAGATTTCTGTGTCTAACATTTCTCATCACTTCGCATTCGGTATCAAACCTCTTGCATACTTGCTCATTCTCCAAATCCAGAACCTTTATGGCCACTACAGTTCCACTAGATAAAATGCCTTTGTAGACAGAGCCAGAGCTTCCCTCACCAATTAAATTTGATTCATCATCAAAATTATTTGTTGCTCGTTGAATCTCGTGATAAGAAACTAATTGATGAGTTTTGATCTCCAGTACCTTCTCCACATCTTTGGACTTCCCTTTCTTCTGTCGTTTCATTATCCAAATTGAAACGAACAAGAATATCAGAAAGGATGAAATAACCACTGGAGTGACAATTTTTAGCACAACCTCCTTAAGCTTTAATTGTTTTCCAGGATTATTGATAGCACAAGCAGGAATCTCCAATATGTGCATTCCGCAAAGACCTTTGTTACCAAGAAATGATTGCAGAGTGAAATTTGCAAACACACCACCACTCGGTATTACACCTTCTAAACCATTAAATGAAACATTAATGCTTTTAAGGTAAGAGAGTTTTTCCAATGACTTAGGAATAGTACCTGACAATGCATTTGAAGACAAATCCAAGAATTCCAAGCTTATCAAGTTGGCAAGGGATAATGGAATTTGGCCAAAAAATGAATTGTTTGATAGGTCAAGAGACGACAGGTTTTGGAGTTCCCCCAATCTGGTCGGTATCATGCCTGAAAAGTGGTTACCGTAAAGATAGTTCTACAATGGCTTTCAATCCTACAATATCTGATGGAACTTCTCCCTTTATTGAATTCTGTGACACGTCTAGTAAGAGAAGACCACTCATTTTCCAAAGGCACAACGGAAATTTTGATGAAAATCTATTAGAATTTAAATAAAGCAGTTGTAGCATGCTTAGATCTCCTATAGATTCTGGGATCACTCCAGTGAGCTCATTATGTTCCAGCTATAATTGAACCAAATTAGATAAATTGCATACTGCCTCAGAAATATGTCCCTGCAATTTCAATAGTAGATGAAAGATTCCCAATTGAATTGGGCAGAGTGCCATTCAACGGATTGTTACCCACTTGAAATTGAAGAATCGCAACTCATGCTCTCTTGGTTCATTGGTAAGTTGATTATCATGTAGGAGCAGATATCACAGCTCATGAAGATTTCCCAAATTAGTAGGAATAGTTCCTGTCAGAGAGTTATTATTTAGCTCCAGTATCTCAAGCTTGGAAGCATTTGTTATGAACAATGGAATTTCTCCTTTGAGCTGATTGAATCCCAAGTTAAGTCCTTTAAGGTTCGGAAGATGAAGACCTGTAGTTTGGTGGCAAGGATAATACCAAATAGTGTTGGGATTAAATTATAGTACCACTTAATTTATTGTTTGCTTGGCAAGTCCGAAATAACTTATCCTGAAATTAATACTGTATGGTATTTCCAAGGATCAAAGTTACTCCACTATATATATAATGTTGGGTTTTAACACCAAAACACTAGTTGGGTTGTGTTTCACAAAATGAAATAGAAGTCATAATAGAAATTAAAGAAGAAATGTTGCTATCAATTTTCATTATATTTTATATTGTTAAGAGCAAGTCAATAGTAGTCAAATCTTTCAAATCAAGTTTGTAAGGATGTGTTACACATAAGAAAATAAAGCACAAACACATTCACTAATTAATTAGCACAAACTGGAAGAAATTTTAAGATTTTCTTAGAAGAAATAAAACGTGAGAAACATGCTACACGTGCGCTGATATGTGTAATTTCACATATTTTAAAATTCTTTTTAAAATCTACTTTAATATTTTTTATTTTTACTAATCTTGGAAATGTGTGTGGCACGTTTCGCCCCGTCTATTATATAAAATTTATAAATCAAACTGATGTTGATAATACGCTAGTACTTTTATCTTATTGTGTCCGCAAAATTCATCTCTCGAGTTGGTATAGTCCCATCAACAATTGGACAATATAATAAGAATCTCCATCCACCCTTACATGTTCTTCATATGTATTAATTTATTAGAAAATTACAAACTAAAAAGAAATTATGAAAAGAAAATGTATAGAATGTAAGTTAAAAGAAAAAATATTCCTTATATCAAATCAATTAATATGAAAAGTAATAAAATTTACATGTCATCATATCAGACAAAGTGAAAAAAAGAAGAAGTTAAACAAATCAATACATTTATAAATAATTGATAAATAAATTAAAAAATTACATAAATATTATAAGATGATGAAACGCTAAAGAAAAACTTACCAACAAGTAACTCGCACATATACATTACACATGCACAACACATCAAACGTTGTTCCGGAGAGGGAAAAGAAAGATTGCAATTTCAATCCGTTCTAATTTATTTGGAGAATCTTATAATATATTTTAATTTTTAATATTATAAATCTATTAATAAACTTGTATTAAAAATAGTTTAGCAAATGAATATACCTGGTACATTTACATTGTTCCTCTATTATATTTTCCAGTGATGATCATATTTTTGACGTATAAGTAAGTATAAGATAATTTATCGTCTATTTAATTTGATAATTTAACAAAAACCAAAAAATTGCAACGTTCACAGGAAGTGAAAAGGCATAATTGTTTACTTCAACATTTATTTGTCATTTAATAAGAACATCATTAAATTTGATACCCTATTGATATTCACCTGAAAGCAAATAGTCTAATTTTGCAACGTATGATTTAAAAAGCCTTTCAATTAGTACAACGATTATTTGACATTTTAATAGAAATTCATTAACCATTGAAATGTTTTTCTAAGCACAAATTTAAAGTGATCATGATAGTCTGCAATCAAAAATATTCTTAATTGATTCATCCGGGGAAAATACGTAGAATTATTACTTTACTTTAAATAAAAGATAATTTTGTTGTTCAACTTTTAAAAAGGGTATTTTGGATTAACAATTAAAGGTCATTGAGAAATGGAAAATAGTAAATTGTAACATCTAATTATGTATCTAATTATGTATCAAGTGTAGTTTAATCATAATTATTGCTTTAATTTTAAAAGTTGGTAGAAGGCAGTTTTG
>JAJOOS010024973.1:0-10055 GCA_029582725.1 Solanum chiquidenum
ATAGATAATTAGATAGGTTTAGATTTCTTTACAATTTTGTATATAGCTTAAATATGCTTTAGTGTTATTTAAACGGTAAGTTGCAAAATGTATGTTTTATTTTTTTAAAAATATTTTATATTGTTATTTATTTTTAAAGTTGAATTTAAACATTACGTTCCAATTTTAAAAAGTGGTTTTATATTGTTATTTGTTTTTAAATTTGAATTTAAATGTTAAGTTTCAAAATTGATTTTTTTTTTAAATGTTTTATATTGTTCTTTGTTTTTAAAATTGAATTTATTATTTAAATTAACTAAAAATGTCAGTTTTAAAACTAAAATTTAAGAATAACTGTGGTGATGGCATGTGACGCTTTTTTCTCTCCTATTATATATAGATAGATTATTATTATTATATTAATATTATTATTATTATTATTATTATTAAATTGTACTTCAATTTTAAAATTGTATTTCAAAAAAGGAAAAATTTAAAATTCAAATTTGTTGACAGTTTTCGTTGAAACTGATTCCAACAGTAACCTTTATTTCTTTTTGGTTAATTTAAGATAGATAATTAAAATATTTTTAATTAATTTTTGAATTTTAAAATTGTTAAATTTTTTGTGATGTTGACATGTGTCATTCTAATTCTAATTATTGTCATGTGTCTATATTTATTTATTTAATTATTGTTTATTAAGTATTTAAAATTATTTAAAATTCTAAAAATGTTGTGGTGTTGACATGTGTCATTTTTTCTTCTCCTTTTATATATAGATAGATTCTAAAAGAAGTATCATATAAACCCAAAAAATAACTAACAATACATAAATTGTGTAATTACAATCGGCATATTTCTAATACCCCAAATAAAATTTCATACAATTATCAAGACCAAAGAAACATAATATATTTTGCCCCAACGTTCTCATACTTGGAACGACTTGCTATGGAAAGGAGTTCGGCACCAAAACGGACACTTATGAAAAAGTTTCCAAATCTAAATGGATTGCTGAAAAGTGAAGGAGAAGAGCAATTCTCTATGCTTGAAGAAACAAATATATAAAATTGCCTTATGATTGTTTTTCCAACACTGTTTTTTGTGAAGAAAGTAGATGTTTGAGTGATAATTTGATTGATCAATGTATATATTTTTCTATGCAAATTTATAGAATGTTGTAAAGAATATGAAAAAGTTATTACTACAATTGAAGATGAAAGAAACAAAACATTAAAATTGAAATATTTAGTGGTGATAACTAAGCAATTCAAACATTTAATAATTGTGGGAAGATGGAACAATTTTCTACATTCAAATTCAATGTAGAAAATGAACGGTTTTCTGTCTAGAAGTTTTTTTTTTTTTAGTGTAGAAAAAAATTGTTAGTAAAAATTTGTATGGGCATTTTTGTAATTCAACTTTAGACTTGGAGGCTGCCTACTTTTAATATAATATATATATATATATATATGATAGTTTTAGATTGAGTGGGATGAGGACAAGTACTATGTATGTTTTTTCCCGTTCCATGTTAAATTAGACTAAACAAAATCCGACTTCTAATTATTGTTATTCCCATTCTATATCAAATTGGGGAAACTGTATTTGCAATTTATAGTTTGTAATGAGAATACTTATTGTTTTTCCCATTCCATCTCAAATTAGGAAACACTATTTCTAAACTTATACAAATAGACGTAACACATGTTGGGTTCGAAAGTGATTAGGGCGTCATGCAGAAGCTTACAGTTACAAATCATATGGTAGATAAATCAGAAGACAAATAAAGTTATACTAAAACATAATATTATTAATATGGTATGACCAATCGGCTTACATATGAAAAACTAATAAAAAGAAAATATTAAAACTGTTGAGGGAAAATCTCTTCATAAACTAAACTCTTAAACGTCTACACTGCGAATGCTATTGTTTTCTTGATATTAGAAGAGGGTCTTCAATTTATAGATCTCCTAACTTTTCCTTTAAGGAAAGAATAAACTAAATATGGAAGAAAAAATATATTTTCCTTTCATGAAAAATAAAAACATTTATGGTAATGTTTTGCTTTTCTTTTAGGAAAAATAAACTTCATATAAGGTGAAAATAAGACAAAACCCTAACAACACCTACCTACAATTATACTCACCAAACATTTTACATTTTACTTTTCACTTTTCACTTTCTCTCTTTCTTTGTTCGTTCAAATATAATTAGTTACTAATTAATAATGGTTACAAGTGGAGAGGATGCTGATCCAGAATTGGGAGTTGCAGCAGGGGAATCATCAAAAGAGAATGAATTCAAAGACTAATATGTTGCCCGTGGCAAAAACAAAATACGTTGAGGGCAATGTTCACCGGATTGATTCTCAGCGTCATATTCAACTTCATTGTTTGCAAACTCAATATTACTGGTGTTATCCCTTCTCTCAATGTTGCAGCTGGACTTTTGGGGTTCACCAGAATTAAATCATGGACTGCTCTTATAGAGATTTTGAAAGTTGAAACAACCTTTTACTAGGAAGGAGAATACTGTCATACAGACGTGTGTCGCTGCTTCTTCTGGCATTGCTTTTAGCAGTGGGACAGCAAGTTATATGTAGGGATGCGTCCATACATAGCATCTTAAGCAGATGCAGGAAATTTACCAATTAATACTAAGAAACTTGATATTACTTGGATGCTTCCTTATCTTCTTGTTGTTAGCTTTGCCAGTCTATTCTGAATTGTAGCACTAAGAAAGATGATGATAATGAAGTACAAGTTGCCTATCCAAGTGGAACGGTAACTGTGTATCTTATCAACTGTTTACACACTCCTAAAGGTGCAAAGCTCGCAAAGAAACAAGTCGGTTCCTTGTTCAAATCATTTGGGTTTAGATTTATATTTGGGGCTGTTCAGTCGATATTTGCACGTGATGAAGGCTGTGGATTTGCTAACCTACATACATTTGGTTCCCAAGCCTATGCTAAAAGGTTATATTTGATTTCTCGTCGACCTATGTTGGACTTGGTATGCTTTACCCCTACATGGTCAACATATCCTTGCTAACGAGTGCTATAGTCTCGTGGGCTTTCATGTGACCAATGATTGAAGCAAGGAAAGGAGACTGGTACTCTGCTCACTTACCTGCAACAAGTCTTCATGGTATCCAAGGATACATGGTATTTATCGCAATTGCCATGATGCTTGATGATGGTCTTTTTGATTTTGCCGACATGTTGGTGGTCACAATCTTAAGTTTCACAAAGAGGAATAGTAAGTAGTACTCAACAAAATTGTTTAGAAGAAGATGGTGAAGACGAAAAGATACGAAACGAATAATTCTTGAAAGACAAGATTCCCAATTAGGCAGCCACTGGATACACTGGTATTGCAGTTGTATCGATCATTGTGGTACCTATGATCTGTTGGGTTTTAAAAGGTGTGAATGGAAAATGAAGAGTTGCGACTTTTATGAAGAGTTGTGATTTTTATGAAAAGTTGCGACTTTTATGAAAAGTTGTGACTTTTATGAAAAAATTGTGACTTTTATGAAAAAATTGTGACTTTTATGAAAAGTTGTAACTTTTATAAAAGGTTGTGACATTTCTGAAAGATTGTGACTTTTTCAAAGGTTTGTGACATTTCCGGTAAGAAACAATAAGAACATTTTCACACTGCCCTTTATTTTTTTATAAATTGAGGGATTTCCTCTCTCTCTTTTTTTTAACCCTCCCTAGAAGCTCCCACCCTTTTTTGCTCCCTTGGTGACTCGAACTCGCAACCTTCGGGTTGGAAGTGAGGGGTACTTACCATCCGAGCATTTAAAAAAAACTATTTTTTGTTGATTTCTTCTACTGCTACTAAATCTAGTATCCTAAATGTTCTTTACTACCGTTGAGTGTTTCGTTGACACCGTGGTTTTAGGTATCGATACACCGGTGAGTAAGATCGTTCTATCCTGGGAGGATATATTCATTTAACCTCGGGTACTTGAGGAGAATAATTTCCTTAAGGGGACACTGTGCATTCAGTGGGCTCGATTTTCTTCTTTAAGAAAAATATTTTGTATATTGTTTCTAATCTGTTTCTAATTCTATTTTCTCTACTAGTTTTAATATTCTAGTTTTGAAAATGCTCTTTATTCTACTGATTGAGGGAAACAGATCATGGAAGTAGAAGATTAATGCACTACTTCTCCAGAATTTGGTGCTTTGTTTAGCAAGGTCGAAGTGAGAATGTACTAGAAGAATTGGTGGTATTTCGGTTAAAGATTACACCAGGTAACCTTCTTATTATTTATCTAAGGAGGAAAATAGTTTCTAAAAGTTAACAGTTTTGATATTTATCATGTATGTCTTTGGAAAAAGATCTGCAAACCATATGGTTTCTTGAATGAATTTTCTTTGGCAAAATATATCGCCTTTAAAATTCTTTAGTTTGCAGAATGAGAGATGCACATTTTTGTTTGATAAATAGTATATCAAAATGTTATAGTTGGAAGGCTATTTGAAAAGAAAAGCATATCTATGTGATAATCTATGAATATGATTAATTTTGTTTGGAGACTAAAAAATAAACTTTTGTAGTTTTGTACTCCATGTGAAATTTGATTGTGTTTGATTTTTGTAGACTAAAAACTTTTGTAATTTTCTACTCTGGATAAATTAGACTATGTTATTGGTTTGAAGAATATGAAAACTTCACATAATAAATCAATGTTGTACTTTTAACTTTCTATAAACTTTATTGTTACATAGAAACAAATTGTACAAATTTTTTTGTCTTTATTGTTAGTATTATAAATACTAAGTGGTATGTCTATTTGTGATAGAGAAAAAATACCAGTGACTTAGAGTTTGTGATTTTGTGCCTCTATGAAATGAACTTTGACATTGTGTAAAAATTGTCAAATGGAATTGAAGCACTATAATTCTTTTGTAGAATAATATTTTAAAAAGTGGTTTCATGTTGCCAATGACACTTTGATAGCATGAGGATATGTGGAAAAACTATTTTCAAATACTTGAAAAATATTTTTGAGATCATATTTAAAATGTGGGGGATTCTTTGCTTATTACAAAGATAAAATTAGACTTAGTGTCTAATTTAAATTTGGAGCACAAGATATGAAATTCGATGATACTTTTTTATTATGTTAGACCCACAAAATTCTTGGAGTATATTTCATATTGTGGTCGTTGAGTTTCTAGTTTACTAGTATATGGTATGACTAGTATGAAACTACCAAATTATATGTATACTTGTTCAAAATGATTGAGTTCTTTTATGAAAAAAGTGTCACTTAAAATGTTGTGATTTTTCATGAAAAGATATGTCTATTAAATATAACTATTTGTATAGACATGAATCATTTGTCATAATTTGTAAAAAAAGCATTTGGACTATATTATCTTTATTGGACCCGATGAAACTTTGTTCATGGGTAGTTCTATAACAATCAAATTGAAAGTTATGGAAAGGTCCTTCCGAAAAGGACATTTGACAAGGTGATGACTCTAAACAGTGTTTGTATCACACAAAATTGTAAGAAAGAGGAACAAAATATTTGTGAGAAAAAGCTACCTCGCGGAGAGCTTTTCAAACTCAATATTTTTATTTGTTCTTACTTGCTTAAGTCAAACTGTTTGTGACATGAACACTTGGGGCATGTCAATTACAAAACCTTGTAAGGAAAACTGATCAACTTAGAAGTTTTGTCTAACTTTGAGTGCAATAAATAAAAATGTCAAGTTTGTGTGGAATCTAAGTATGCTAAGCATTCTTATAAATCCATTGAAAGGAATTCTAATCCCTTATAGTTGATTTACACTGACATTTGTGATATGAAGTCAACACCATCTCGTGGTGGGAAAATGTATCTCATAACTTTCATTTACAAATTGCATTAGAAACGACTATGTCTATTTGTTGAATGGTAAGGATGAAGCAATAGAAATGTCTAGACAATATAATATTGAAGTTGAAAATCAATTGGGAAAAAGATAAAGAAGTGATAGGGATGGAGAATATAAATCTCCTTTTGCAGAAATATGTTTGGAAAGTGGATTTATCCAGCAAACTACTGCCCTATTCACCTCAATCTAATGGAATTGTAGAATGGAAAAAAAATCAAACTTTGGAGGAAATGATGGCTACATTACTTATAAGTTCAAGTTTACCACAAAACTTGTGTGGAGAAGCTATCCTTACAGCAAAAGGGAACAACAAAAAGTTGTCTTTTCAGAAAGGAAGCAATAAAAAAATTTGTTTGTTCAGGACACAATCTATTTCATATGAGAAATGGAAAGGAAGAAAATCCAACTTGAAATACTTCAAAGTGTGGGGGTGTCTAGCCAAAGTCCAAGTTCCTATTCCTAAAAGGATTAAAATAGGACCTATGATTGTGGACTGTAAAATTAGACTTGAGTAGTCTAGTGAAGGGTCTAAAAGACCTTGGAAAAAAAAAAGAATGTACTTAATAAAGAGATTCATAGGCGTAGTAAATGTCAAAGGACATCTACTTCCTTCGAATATGAGTTTGTAACATTTCTTGTGTCTTCTTTAGACTCATCCTTCTGGAAAGATGGTGTCAATAGTGAGATTGATGCAATCTTGAGCAACCATATTGGAAGTTAATTGATATTCTTCCAGAAAATAAACCTTTGGGTTCAAAGTGAATCTTCAGAAGGAAAATGAAAGTCGATGGAACTGTTGACAAATATAAAGCAAGACTTTTTGTCAAAGGCTTTAGAAAAAAACAAGGTCTTGATCTTGTCGATATATACTCGTGAGTAACTAGAATTACATCATTTTGGATGTTAATTGCATTAGCTGCGGTATATGACCTCCAAATTCATCAAATGAATGTGAAAACAATTTTCATAAATAGAGAATTGGAGGAAGAAATTTACATGGAACAACCCGAGGGTTTTGTGGTTCCTGGTAAAGAAAAGGAAGTGTGCAAACTTGTTAAGTCACTTTATGGACTAGAACAAGCACCCAAACAATGACGTAAGAAATTTGACAAAACTATGTTGGTAAATGGATTTAAGAATGATGGAAGTGATAAATGTGTTTACATTAAAACCACAAGGTCATTGTTTGTTTGTATATTGGTGATATGTTTATCATCAGTAGAGACACTGCACTAATAACATAAATGTTATTAAACATATGCTAGAAAACAACTTTGATATGAAAGATCGTGAATTTGATGATGTGATCTTAGGTATAAGAATCCTTAGAACTCCAAGATGTTTAGCATTGTCACGGTCTCATTACATTGAAAAAGTACTTGACTAGTTCAAATATTTGGATTTTAATATTGTCAAGACTCAAATAATGTGAGATTTGCACTTCAAAAGAATGAAGGTGAAAGTGACTCACAATTGGATTATGCTAGAGTATTGGGAAGTATGATGTATATCATAAAGTGTACGTGATCAGATATAGCATGTGCTATTAATAAACTGAGTCGGTTCATGAATAATCCCAATCAAACTCATTGGATGACAATGAAAAGAGTTTTGAGGTATTTAAAATATACTCAAAACTATGTCTTGCATTATAACAAATATCCTACAGTATTGAAAAGATATAGTGATGCAAATTGAATCACCGGGATCAAATGAAGTAAAATCCACAAGTGGATATGAATTTACTCTTGGTGGAGGAGCAGTCTCTTGGAAATATTCCAAAAATACATGTATCGCTAGCTCTACAATGATCTCTGAGCTAGGTGCTCTAGATAAGGCCGGTGAATAAGTTGAAAGACTCCGAAATTTCTTGATAGATTTTTTTTTTGGCCCAAACCTTTGGCATCAGTATGCATACACTTTGATAGTCAAGATGCAATAGGTCGGGCATGTGGCATGATGTATAACGGAAATTCTCGTCATATAAGACATAGACATAATACTGTTAGAAAACTACTCTCTTTGGAATTATCACGATTGACTATGTAAAGTCAAAGGATAATGTGTCGGATCCACTTACAAAAAGGCCTAACTAGAGAGAAAGTTGAAAGATCATCTAAGGGAATGGATTTACGGCTTAGGACAAGTCATCATGGCGGTAACTCTACCTAGCAGATTGGAGATCCCAAGAGCTAGGTTCAAGGAGAAAAACTAAGTTATGACTGACGGTTCGACATTGTCAACCAACTCAATCCATTCTCATGATAAAGACAATGCTCAGGAACAAGGATACAACATTAAGGCTTGTTAATGAGTTAATATAACTTGATGTTTTAATGATTTGCTAAGTTTGGCAGAGTTGACCAAATAGTGTATCTACGCGATAACACGGTTAGAAATCACCTATGTGAGTGTGAAGTGTAAGCCGCTTCAAAGAGAATTATTGTCAAAAGTCTATTCTCTATACACTCATGAAACCAGGAGGTGTTCATGGCTGAAACGAACACAACCGTAAGAACTATAAATGGTAAAGGGTTAATTGTGTGACATATGGTTGTCTAGGTATACACCAATGCTCGACGGTTCAAAGATATCGCATCTACCGATTGACCGAGTACATCCGACATATGTTCACTACGAAAAGTCCAAGGGGAAACCTACTTATCCAGATGCAATTAATTCTTGCTTGTAAAGTACACATACTTGTCCGTTTCTTTGCCTTGGAGTCATTCCCCCATTCATGTGGGGGATTGTTGGGTTTTAAAAGGTTTGAATGGAAAATGAAGAGTTGCGACTTTTATAAAGAGTTGCGACTTTTATAAAGAGTTGTGACTTTTATGAAAAGTTGCGACTTTTATGAAAAGTTGCGACTTTTATGAAAAGTTGTGACTTTTATGAAAATTTGTGACTTTTATGAAAAGTTGTAACTTTTATGAAAGGTTGTGACCTTTCTAAAAGATTGTGACTTTTCCAAAGGTTTGTGACCTTTCCGGTAAGACACAATAAGAACATTTTCACACTACTCTTTGTTTTTTATAAATTGAGGGATTTCCTCTCATTTTAAAAAATACGAATTTTTCTTGACTTCTTCTACTATTACTAAATCTAGTATTCTAAGTGTACTTTACTGCCATTGAGTGGTTCGCTGACACCGTGGTTTTAGGTACCGATACACCGATGAGTAAGATCGTTTTATCTTGGGAGAATATATTCCATCAACCTCGGGTACTTGAGGGGAATAATTTCCTTAAGGGGACACTGTGCATTCAGTGGGCTCAATTTTCTTCTTTAAGAAAAATATTTCTTATATTGTTTCTAATCTGTTTCTAATTCTATTTTCTCTACTAGTTTTAATATTCTAGTTTTGAAAATGCTCTTTAAACTTTGTTGTTTCTTATTAAGTTCTTCAAAGTTTTTGTTCTAAGTATCTTAGGAATACAAGATGAACAACATGATCTTCCACTCAATCAAAAGGTATCACATTTTGGTTGCCTATTTGATTGCTCCTATTTTGGCCTTCTGCAATTCTTATGGAGCCAGCCTCACTGATTGGTCCCTTCCCTCAAATTACGGAAAAATTGCAATTCTTGCATTTAGTTATTGGGTTGGAATCGTGGAATCGCCCTACTTGGCGTTGAAGGTTTTGGAAGTCTACCTATTTTCTCTACTAGTTTTAATATTCTAGTTTTGAAAATGCTCTTTAAACTTTGTTGTTTCTTATCAAGTTCTTCAAAGTTTTTGTTCTAGGTATCTTAGGAATACAAGATGAACAACATGATCTTCCACTCAATCAAAAGGTATCACATTTTGGTTGCCTATTTGATTGCTCCTATTTTGGCCTTCTGCAATTCTTATGGAGCCAGCCTCACTGATTGGTCCCTTCCCTCAAATTACGGAAAAATTGCAATTCTTGCATTTAGTTATTGGGTTGGAATCGTGGAATCGCCCTACTTGGCGTTGAAGGTTTTGGAAGTCTACCTATTTTCTCTACTAGTTTTAATATTCTAGTTTTGAAAATGCTCTTTAAACTTTGTTGTTTCTTATCAAGTTCTTCAAAGTTTTTGTTCTAGGTATCTTAGGAATACAAGATGAACAACATGATCTTCCACTCAATCAAAAGGTATCACATTTTGGTTGCCTATTTGATTGCTCCTATTTTGGCCTTCTG
>JAJOOS010024976.1:0-12070 GCA_029582725.1 Solanum chiquidenum
TTTTAATTAATTGTTGTTTTCTTGGAAATACTTTGACTAATTGAATATAATCGTGGGTTAAAGTAAAGTCTAAACCACTTTCCTCGTGGGATCGACCCCAACCTACAAGTTGGGTTCTTTACTTGATAACGATCGCTTATGCTTCTTTAGGGAGGTGTAATTTGAGCGTATCAAATATGTTCATAGTAAGTTTTTCATGTAATTTGCTTCTGTTTGTTGCTGATGAAGTGTAGGATTTGGCTCCAAATCCTTTTCTTCCTCTAGTTTTTCACACACGGGAAAGTGTTGTTTGTACTGTAAGTTGACTGTAATGCTTCAACTCCTTTTGTTTGTCATCAATTTTGTGAGATTAATATAGCAATTAGATAGTTTCAATAAGTTCACTATAACTAGAATGTTTCAGTAAGTTGATTTGAATTAGAATGCTTTAATAGTTCTATAAGTTGACTAAAATTAGAATGTTTCAGTAACTATTTTGTAAGTTGATTATAATCAATAATTTCTTTAGTAGTTTGTAAGCTTTTTTTAAAATTCTGCCTAGTGAACAACTTTATAAATTGTTCTTGTTTTGCCAATACGCATATTTTGTCCAAATTTAATGAATATGAATGAGAGTACCTTTTGGAAATTAGTAATATGAGTATTCTTTCTGTTAGCAGTTATAAATATAATGTCAGATACTTATATTACTTTTGATTTATGATAGCCTCCCAATAATCTCTTTAAATTTATACAGGTTGGAACCTTCTAAAATTTGCTCTAATTTGATATCCAAGTCTTTCAAAAGTGATGTTAATCCCAATGGAATCAATTGGAAAAATGTCTCAAATGAGGTAAGAAATGGTTATTTTGGAGAATTCAAGGTATAACTTTTCATCGTAAGTGAGTTTAACAAGTGTATTCACATTTATAGATAGGACATTAATATATTACTTTCAAAATTTATTTCAGAAAAAATTCTATTGGGATGTTTCCATTAGTGAAAAGACACTGGATGGTTAAGGCAGCAGTAAAATACATAAATTTCATTTCTAAAATAAAAGGGGAAAGAGTTAGACTAAGTTTTGTACTAGAAAATGTGTGGGAAAGATGGATGCAACTTTGGGAAAGTGATGAATGTATTAAGAAGTCAGAAATTAATGCGAAGCATCATCGTGACGGCTCTGAAACTGCTATTTGGACTCATACGGGAGGCTCTATCTCAATTGGAGAATATCACAAAAAACTTGTGAGTATATATATTTTACAAACTCTATAACTAACATCTTCTATTGTATGGTATATATGTTTGTATCTGAACACATACTATGCAACAAATATGATTGTATTTGATAATTACGTGATTTTCTTTGTATAGGCTATTGAAAAAGGTTGAGATCCAACAGCAAGTGAGTTACATTTGCACGTTCATACACATGGTCATGATGGAAAATCATTTGTTGGTGAGTGTTCTCGAATTGTCTATGTAAGTCTAAAACTTTAAAACCTATCCAAAAATGTATATGTCATGTCTCATAGATTCAACATCTTATTAGTGAAATTATAGTCTACTTAGAGTACAATTTTCGGAAGCAATTATGTTGTTAAGTTGCTTCCGAAAATTGTACTCTAAGCAGACTATAATTTCACTAATCAGACTTTAAACCTATGTGACATGACATATATTTTTAGATAGGTTTTAAAGTTTTAGACTTACATGGACAATTCGAGAACGCTCATCAACACATGATTTTCCATCATGACCATGTGCATGAACGTGCAAATGTAACTCACTTGGTGTTGGATCTCGACCTTTATCAATAGTTTATACAAAAGAAATCACGTAATTATTAAATACAATCATATTTGTTGTATATTATGTGTTCAGATACAAACATATATACAATAGAAGATGTTAGTTATAGAATTCGTAAAATATATATACTCACTAGTTTCTTGCGATATTCTCCAATTGAGATAGAGCCGCCCGTGTGAGTCCCAATAATAGTTTCATTGCCACCAAGACGAATCTTTGCATTAATTTCTCACTTCTTAATACACTTATCACTTCCCCAAAGTTGCATCCATATTTCCCACACATTTTTTGGTACAAAACCTGGCCTAACTCCTTCCCTTTTTATTTTAGAAATGAAATTTCTGTATTTTACTGTTGTCTTAAACATTCAGCGTCTTTTCACTAATTGAAACATCCAAATAGAATATTTTTTTGAAATAAATTTTGAAAGTAATATATTAATGTTCTACTATAAATGTGAATACACCTGCTAAACACACTTATGAGGCATGACTGACGTGATCACTAAAATGTAATGCCCAACAGAGGGGACTTATCCTACGTAGTTCGGGGACTTGCGGGTGACGGACCTTAGTCCACTCGGTATTAAGCTACTCCCAATTGATTATGTAATTAACAGTCTATGACTGAGTTTCTATCATATTGGGTAGCTCAAATTATTGTCATGCAAACTAAGAATGCAACATTAATATACTGATAATGAAACATTCGAAAACTGAGGTGTGTATGGATATTTGAAGTAAATGACCTAGCATATGTAATTCAAGAACTACATAGTTAGGGTTCTGGATTTATGAAAGAATCTACACAAAACAATACTAAATTCAAGACAATCTGATTTGGATCATTCTAACAGCTAAAACCCAACAATTTCTAACATTTAAGAAACCCTAGGTCTAGATAATATTAAGGGAATCAAAATTTTGACTGAAATCTAGAGACCTAATGGGTGAAAGGAACCCACTAGTGAAATCCCACATACCTGGTGAAGAATTTCACGGAGAAATCTTTCAATTTCGAGGTTGAATCGGATGAAAACCTGTTGCATTTTTTAACTAAGGCTGCTCGACTTCTTTCTCCTTTTTTTGTTCTAATTGGATGAATTTTGGAGAATGAATTGACTAGGGTAAGTTCTAATTTAGTTACTAGGCTAAAACTGACCAAAACCACATAGTTTAGAGGTCCAATGCGTAAGGAAAAGACCAAACAACTCCTGACTTAAAAGTTGTCGGGCCAACCGGCGGTCCGTGTTGGTTGGCCGTCGTTCAACTTCAGAGAGGCTAAATCTGGGGCCATGATCCATGGACCAAGACCACGGTTCGTGGCCCGGTCCGTGGGTCATGCCTTAGAAGATTTTGTCGGAGGTTTTTGGGGAGGGTTGCACGTGGTGAACCACGGACCGTGGGTTGCACCTGCAACCTCTAAAATCTGCATTTTTGTCACGACCCAGGGATACCCCCTAGACGTAACACGGCGTACTTGACCCCAAAGGGGTTGCATACAAGTCCTTAGCATTAGGGGTGTTCACGGGTCAGTTTGGATCGGTTATTGGTCAAAACCAAAACCAAACCAACTTAATCGGTTTTAAAATTATCAAAACCAAACCAAACTAAATATAATATACATTTATCGGTTTCGGTTTCGGTTTCGGTTTCGTCTGGTTATTCGGTTATTAACTATACACAAAAATAAAAGTAAAAATTCATTTAAAATGTGAAAAAAGTGACAACAATCCATTCAAAACAAAAAAATAGTTAAAATGACTGAAATTAGTGAACTTTCGATCACTGAATTTATTATGATTAAAGCTTTCAAATTCACTATATTGTCTTACAAGGAAGAAACATTGACATTTTCAGTCCCACAAAGAATTGTCATAGACACTCTTATACATGAAATCAATAAAATAAATGTTTTCACTTTGGACATTTTTTCTTTCAATAAGTAAATTCTAAAGAAATTATAATGAAAACATGTATAAAATCTTTAAAATTGTTTATAAAAATAATATATTAAGTATGTATATTAATAAAATATATGTATATAATTCATCGATTTAGTTCGGTTATTTCTTCAGTTTTTTTGAATAAAACCATAACCAAACCAAATACTATCGGTTTTCAAAAATCTAAAACCAAACCAAACCAAACCCAAATAAAATTAATTTGGTTTGATTTTTTGGTTTGGATCGATTTTTATTCAAACCGTGAACACCCCTACTTAGTATATTATAAACATAGAAGTCATAGAATGATACGAAATTAAAAAAATTCTTTACAATCGAAGTCTTTCATAAAAGAGAATGGGAGTCTAGACATTGTCTCATTTAGCCATCTAATACAATCAAAGTCTCAAAATAGGGACAAAGCCCTTACAATAGTTCTTAAATGAAATACTAAAAGAAACTACGAAGTAAAGATACCCGTCCTCGAATATTGAGGACTCACCAACTAGCAAAGAGAATTATCTACTCCAAGCTTGAACCAATAGGAGATCACCTTCAAGAACCAAACCCTACATTTATAGAAAATGTAGAAAATATGGGTTAGTACAAAAATGCACCAAGTATGGAAGTCATGCATAAAATCATTGAAAATATTCTAAAAGGGACGTTTTAATTGAAACAATGCTATATGCCAATTTTGGACATCATCATTGAAATAGTTAGAGAACGTACTCATAAAACAACTCACATATAGTTCATCATAGCATAAAGGACAACAACATAAACATAAGCATAGTCTCCAATCATAGACATAATGCAAACATCAACAATCATAAGACATAGTGTCAAATACCAAGACTATCTCATCACAATATAACCATTACATAAGTGGCCCTAAATTATACTTGTGCCATGTATGAATGGCATCCCATAATACCACTCATACTAAGTATCCCTTTAAGTCACCATGCTCAAGCTCATCATGCCTTAGTCTCATCCATAGTCAATACTCAAAGACAATGAAACATTCATGTTTAATAACTCATAGTAAGGAAAGCCACTTATAGCAACAATCCATATGAAGTATGCATAAATTCATAAATCATCATAAGTAGGAGAAACACACCATGG
Organism: Solanum chiquidenum; assembly: GCA_029582725.1. NCBI lineage: Eukaryota > Viridiplantae > Streptophyta > Magnoliopsida > Solanales > Solanaceae > Solanum > Solanum chiquidenum. Next base: position 4,872 of record JAJOOS010024976.1, read on the forward strand.
ATACTCTCAATACCTACTTGTGTCATGTATGAATGAAGTCTCATACCCTCACTCACACTAGGTAGGACCTCTTGAGAAACCAATGTACATAACTCATGTTCGTGTTCATAATTTGTGTTCTTGTTCATTAGAGGGAATATAGACTTAACCAACATAGATCATGTGAGCTACTTGGAATCCGGTGTTGTGTAACCCCGCACCGAAAGAATGTGTCCTACTTGCCTAAGGTAGAACAAAAATGTATTAGCTTTTAGGTGAATCCCCTAGCTAAAAACCTATGCAGGCACATAGTTATGGTATAGGGAAATTGATTCTAGAAACCCGACCTATTGTATTGGCGGAGGAGCTTCCATCTCATGAGATTATCTTTAGAGAACCCGACCTATTGTATTGACGGGAGGGCCTCTACCTCACTTTCCATATCCACTCGGTGCTAAGCATTATTTCCCAAAATTACTTGTTTAAGCACACCCCGAGCCTACACCCTGGACGTGGCCAACACTCAAAGACCATTGCTGGCCCCCAAGCGAACCCTTGGCCTGGCTTTCTTAACTCAGCGGAAACCTAACTCAACAGCATAACTCAAAGCAATGAAAGGTTATAAAATAACCCAACTGATAAAATCTACCAAAAGGCAACTCGAGTCTCAAAAATAGAATACTAAATATATACATAGATGAGAGACTCAATACCAACTGACTGACTGTCTATGAAGCCTCTATAATACTGAGATAGATGTTGGGACATACCCCGCAATATCCTAATAAAACAAAACTAAGAGAACAAAATATATGAGTCCTCCGGAAAGCAAGGAGGCTCACCACTGACTCTTGAGTGCACAACTGGATCAACGGCGTGCTGGATGCTGATCTTGGGTACCTGTGTCTGCATCATAATAAGATGCAGGCCAACTGGCATCAGTACATGGAGTGTATGAGTATACGAGCTGGACCGCTAAACAACAACTTAAGCTCGAAAGGAGTACAAAGAAAACTTACCTTGGCTCTGTTCAACTCATGAATAACTGAACTCAATATAATGCAATAAGACACATGCAATATATAAAGCTTGTAAAATTATTTAAAACATGACGTCAAATTCATATTTATAATATCATAAAAATACCATGCTTCCTCTCAAAGTCTACTTGTGCAATGCATGAATGAAGTCTCATACCCCCATCCATACTAAGCAGAACCCCTCGAGGAACCATGCAATTTCTACTGTGGGAGTTTCTCTAACTGAGAACCACCACTATGATCTTAAGTGGTGATACAACGTTTTACCTCATGTTGCCCAAGGACCATCATATACCTTGCCGTGATATAGGAAGCTAACTTTACTTTAACTTAGTAGATCCACTAGCTTAACTTTCGTGATCATCTAAAAAGTATGACCCGTTAAATCACATGCTTGGCTACATGGTTCTTATGGAGAGTGAAGTTAATATGAGCTCGTGTTCTTAATTCGGTGCTCAAGACTACTCCCAAAATACTTTAGCTCATAAGTGTTTTAAACACATCTTTCTTTAGTTTGAGAAAATTGCTCAAAGCTACCCTCTTAAGAGAGGTAATTGCTCTTGAAAACTCTTTCTAAAAAGAACATATCAAAACCATATTTTTAATATGATCAGTGATGACTCGGGAAGCCATACTACATAAACATTGATGGTATATCTAGAGACCATACTGTTTAAGCATTGATGACATACTCAATTGTCATACTAATCATGTTTTAGAAACTCTTTCGCAAAACTCATCTTTTTCTTAAAAGAGATAGTACTCAAACTGCTCAAAACTCTTTTTGGAAATCTCAGTTTCCTCTCATCTTAAATGTGAAAACATTATAAACTTCTTTGGGAATACTTAGTTCCCTAATAACTTTTGAGAAATGAACTCAACTTAATACTCTTGGCTTAACTTGAAACTATATACTCTTTACTCAACTTGAAACTCTAAACTCCTTACTTGAAACTTGAAACTCTATACTTTGCTTGAAACTTGAAACTTGAGCCTTAACAAATGAAGTTAAAACATTCAATGAACACTCTTGAAAACCTTAAAGACTTGCTTCGCTTTGGCTTACTCTTAACTTCTAATCTTGACTCTAACTTCACTTGACTTTGATCCTAACTCGCCTTGAATTGGATTATGGATTCAAGGTATATGATCACATGTTTATGGATGAGTTCTTGACGTTTAGACGCACCTTGAAGTGTTGGAAACAACTATGAAACATAGGTACAATACTAAGGAACATGCATGAAAAAGTGGGGAATGAATGGGAAAGGTTGGCGTCCTTGGCGCTCTGAGAGGCGCGGGGCGCCAGACCTACAACTTCAGAAGGGGCCTGCTGGCGCATTGCAAGGCGCGGCGCCCCAAGGGAAGAAGTTCAGAACACTTCTTGGGGCGCTCTGCAAGGCGCAACGCGCCACCCCTTTTTCCCGAAAACTCGACTTTTCTCTTTCTTTTCTCCAACTCTAAACCTTCTAAACTTCAAGGTTTCCAGCCCCAAACACTTAGAATCATAAACCCCTCAACATACAATAGATTTCAACTCAAAAACACAACTGGAAACATGTCCCAAATCAACAAAGAACCTCAACAACACAATCAACAACATCAACAACACAACCAACAACTTCAACAACACAACCAATCTTTTATCGGAATTAAAACGAGTTTGGCGTGTGGGGAAAAGAACCAACCCCACACTATGAACTCACATACCTAGTAGGGATCACCTCCGACGATCTTTGATGAAATCTTGCTTGATTTTCTCTTCTTCCTCTTCTTCTCCTCTTCACTCTCAAACCCTTGCTCTCACTCTTTTAAAATGGGAAAAACTGATCTAAAATCAGCCTAACACATTAATATAACCAAAGGAATTGGTTAGGGAAAAGACCAAAATACGCTTACATTTTCCGGACGGACTTCCCTGCCAACTGCCCAACTTCCAAAGGGCATAACTCACTCATACGAACTCGGAATCGAGCAAACTCGATGGTGTTGGAAAGATCATTCCACGAGATTCGCAAAAATAACTGGAACTACACCTAAATCATCCTGAGCTAGGAGTTATGACTGTTCAAAATTGGCCAAAAACTCACTTTTTTCCATACTTGGCTAAATTTCCAGATTTTTGAATTCTTTCCAAAAATGACTAATTCCAATTTCAAGCCTCTTCCTAGTTATTTCAAATTGCCGGATGTTACATAATATGTGAGGAAAACTTTCACATTATGATCATGTGTTTGCATGAGAATATACTTTCAATCAACACAAGAAGATCATCATGGTCATGAACATATCATGCATAGAAATGTGTAAAGGTGCATATGAGAACTAGACTTTCAATTGACACCATAGATATATCATATTCATGTTCATGCATGGAGTGTGTGTGTGTGTGATTGTCCTTTCAATGGCACAACAACAACATTATCATCTTAGACACTTCACTCTCTAAGTGTTCATAAGGTATGTACATCATATCACAACCATGCATAATTCTCATATCTTGCACACAAGTACCATAGATCATAATAAATCAACACATCTAGCGTTCATCATCTTAGACATGGACATAATTGTAATTCAAGTAGTTCATTTATTTCATGCATAAACTCATGTACTCATATTGTAGGTCATGTGGGTAAAGTCCTTCCACAATAATACCATATACAATTCAACATGCATAATAGCTTCCTTCTTAAAGCCTCAACAATCGTAGCTTATTCATATTAGCTATTACCCTTAAGGCACTAGAAGCCATCTTCATATTACAAGCTTTACTCTCAAGCATTGCCTCACATGGTTATCAAGAAAACCTAATTCTCAAGGAAAACTAACCACATTCTTTATTCTTGATCAATTATAGTCATTTAGTATCATATAAAGTCAATCTCAATACTACTCAACCATGATCCATCATATAAGCCCTAATCAAGCTCATTCATGTCTAGAGGCTTCACTTGTAAGTAATTCGTGTCTAAGTCACCTAATCTAAGGCAATTCATAAAGAAGTTCATCAATCTTGAGAGATTACATCTAACCCCTCAATTTGCTTCTTTCATGGCATAACATTAGACTATATAAATTTTACCCTAGAATCTTAGGTTAACCAAGAATGCATGTATATTCATACTAAAATCATGCAATTACATCATAATCAACCCACATCCACTCAATTGGAACAATTACAACATACATAACTCTATCACATTCTACTAGTATCAACCAATACCCATACTTGAGATCCAATTTGGGGGAAAAGGGGAATCAATGGATTCTTGGGTAATTCATCATTAAAACAGTAGTAATTCATCAATGTATTTATAATATAAATCAATTAAGTCATTGAAATCGTTTTTGAAAAGGAATCCATGGCTTAGAGTGAAAACCCACTTATGGGTGAAGGTTACCCATAGATGAAAAGCTACCATACCTATAACACCCCGTATTCGAAACAGACCAAAAATGCAGATTTTGAGAAGTTGCAGGTGCAACCCACGATTGCCATCCACGGACCGTAGGTCAGACCACGGCCCGTGCGGGTTGTCCGTGGTTCACCACTGCATCCCCTCTCAAAACCCAGCTCAAAAAATCGGCTAAGTCTCGACCCACAGACAGACCCACGGTCTGTAGGTCAAACCACGGTCCGTGGTCTGTGTCCGTGGATCAAGACTCTCTTACCCAGCCTCTGACACGAACTACGATCGACCAGCACGGACCGTCGTTCGATCCACGGTCCATAGGTCTGACCGTGTACAACTTCAGCAGCACCAGTAGGTCGCCTGACTCATCAGGTCATCTGGTATAAGTGGCGGACAGCCCCAAAACAGGCTCTATGCTCTTCAGGCTCGTCAAGATCAGGAATATTCTCCTGATATAGTTATTGGTACGTTACGAGTCTTTGATATTGATGTTTATGCATTGTTAGATCTAGAGGCTACTTTGTCTTTTGTAACTCCTTACATAGCAATCCAATTCAGTGTTAGCCCAGAAACTCTTTCAGAACCTTTCCCAATCTCTACTCTAGTCGGTGACCCAGTTATAGCTAGACGGGTATACAGAAATTGCCCTATCACAGTCTCCCAGAAAGTCACCTCAGCAGATCTTGTAGAGTAAGAAATGGTAGACTTCGATGTCATTCTAGGCATGGATTGGTTACATTCATGTTATGCCTTAGTCGATTGTAGAACTAGGATTTTTCATTTTCATATTCAGTTTCCAGACGAACCAATCTTAGAATAGAAGGGTAGTAGCTTAGCACCTATGGGTCGATTCATTTCTTACCTTAAGGCTAGAAAGATGATCTCTAAGGGTTATCTCTATCATTTAGTTCGAGTTAAGGATTCTAACTCCGCAACTCCAACTTTTGAGTCAGTCATTGTAGTCAATGAGTTTCCAGAAGTGTTTCCAGATGATCTTCCCGGAGTTCCTCCCGAAAGGGAAATTGACTTTGGAATTAATCTCTTTCCAGATACCCAACCTATATCTATTCCTCCTTACAGAATGGCTCCAGTTGAGCTTAAGGAATTGAAAGAGCAGTTGAAAGACCTTTTAGATAAAGGCTTCATCAGACCTAGTATATCTCCATAGGGTGCACCAGTGTTGTTCGTAAATAAGAAAGATGGTTCTCTCAGAATGTGCATTGACTATAGGCAGTTGAACAAGGTCACAATTAAGAATAAGTATCCCATCCCCAGGATTGATGACTTGTTCGACCAAATTCAGGGTGCTAGTCATTTCTCAAAGATAGACCTCAGATCAAGTTATCACCAGCTTAGAGTCAGAGATAGTGACATTTTGAAGACAGCCTTCAGAACTCGGTATGGTCATTGCGAATTTGTAGTTATGTCATTTGGACTAACCAATGCTCCTGAAGCTTTCATGAATTTGATGAACAGAGTGTTCAAGCAGTACTTGGACTTGTTCATTATCGTCTTTATTGATGATATCCTCATTTACTCTAGGAATGAGGAAGAACATGCGAGTAATTTGAGAGTTGTTCTACAAACTCTCAAGAATCGCCAGTTATTTGCAAATTTTGGTTACAATCAGTTGCTTTCCTTGGGCATATTGTGTCTAGTGAAGGAATTCGAATAGATTCCCAGAAGATAGAAGCAGTGAAACAATGGACCAAACCTACCTCTGCTACAGATATCAGAAGTTTTTTAGGTCTAGCGGGTTATTACAGACGGTTCGTGGAAGGATTTTCATCCATAGCCTCACCATTGACTAGGTTGACTCAGAAAAAGATTAAGTTCCAGTGGTCAGATGATTGTGAGAAAAGCTTTGTAGACCTGAAAACTAGGTTGACTACAGCTCTTGTCTTGACTCTACCAGAGGGTTCAGATGGTTATGTGATCTATTGTGATGCATACAGGGTCGGCCTAGGTTGTGTGTTGATGCAGCGAGGTAAGGTTATAGCTTATGCTTCTAGGCAGCTTAAGGTACATGAGAAGAATTATCTGACTCATGACCTCGAGCTTGCAGCAGTGGTGTTTGCACTTAAGATTTGGAGACACTACTTGTATGGTGTTCATGTAAATGTGTTCACAAACCATAAGAGCCTCCAGTAAGTATTCATCCAGAAAGAGTTGAAACTTCACCAGAGAAGGTGGCTTGAGTTCCTCAAAGATTATGATATGAGCGTGCATTACCATTCGGGTAAGGCGAATGTAGTAGCAGATGCTCTTAGTAGATTATCCATGGGTAGTTTAGCATATGTTGAGGAAGAAAAAAGAGAGCTAGCAAAGGATGTTTACAAACTTGCTCGCCTAGGAGTTCGTCTTATGAGCATATCAGATGGTGGTGTAACGGTTCAGAATGGGGCAGAATCTTCTTTGGTAGTAGAGGTTAAGGAAAAGCAAGACAGTGATCCAATCTTGCTTGGAGGTTTTCTCCCAGGGGGAGATGGTGTACTTCGCTATCAGGGTAGATTGTGTGTTCCTGATGTGGGTGAACTGAGACAACATATTATTGCAGAGGCCCATAACTCCAGATATTCTATTCATCCAGGTGCCACTAAGATGTACCGCGATATGTGGGAAGTCTATTGGTGGAATGGTATGAAAAGAGATATAGCAGATTTTGTGGCTAAGTGCCCCAATTGCCAGCAAGTCAAGGTAGAACATCAAAAACCATGAGGTATGACTCAAGAGATTGACATTCCTACTTGGAAGTGGGAAGTGA
>JAJOOS010024977.1:0-14130 GCA_029582725.1 Solanum chiquidenum
TGACCAGTAAAACTAAGCTAGTAAAATATTGTAGGGACCAGTCGATCCATGCTTAGGACCAGATTTATAGTCCTTAAAAGTGTTTTAGGGACCAGTGTGTTTCTCGTCGCGCAAATCCTATAAGGACCGGTGAATAGAACTCTTCGCTATTGATCTCTAGCGACGGAGCCTATAAGGACGGGGAGCGACCAGATATTTCTGGTCGCTATTGACTTCTAAGGACTAGAATTACACTTTTAAGGACCAGTTTTCCCTTCGCTAATAACCAATTTTCTTGTAGTGAATAATCCCTGAAAACCATTTAAAATCCCTACAAAACCCTAAGCTATAAACCCTAAGTACTAAAAAATTGTAAACCCTAAACCTAAAAAACACAAAAACACCCTAATCCCAAAAGCCTAAACCTTAAAAAATCCTAAGAAACACTTAACCCTTATAAACCTTAAAAAATCCAAAAAACCCTAAACCTAAAAATTTATAAGTTGTAAACCCTATAAAGACCTAAAGCATATATGTAAAACCATAAAAATTCACAAAAAAAAACTCTTATCCCTAAACCCTAAACCTATAAAACGCTAAAAAATCTTAACCTAAAAAGCCCAAAGCCCTAAACCCTAAAAACCTAGATAAAACCTTAACCTAAAAAACCCCTAAGAATTAAACCCTAAACCCTAACATAAAACCCTAAATCCTAAACCCAAAACCCTAAGAAATCCTAAACCCTAAACTCTAAACCGTAAGAAACCCCAAAATAAACCCTAACAACCATTTAATACCCCTACGAAACCCTAATCTTTAAATCATAAATTCAAAAAAATTGGTAAACCCTAAAGATAAAAAAAAAACACAAAAAAACCTTAAGCCCTAAACTCTATAAACCATAAGAAACACTTAACCCTTATAAACCCTATAATACCCAAAAACCGTTTAACCTAAAAACCTCTAAGCTCTAAACCCTATAAATTCCTAAATCGTACATGCTCAACCCTAAAAAATAAAATAAAAACCCTAAACCCTAAATCCTAAACCTAAAAACCCTTAAAAAAACCTTGACCTAAAAACCCCTAAATCCTAAACCTAAAACCCTAAGAAACCCTAAACCTTAAGCCTTAAAAACCCTAAATCCTATAAACCCTAAACCTATAAAATCCGAAAAAACCTTAACCTAAAAACCCGAAATCCCCAAACCCTAAAATCCTAAATAAAACCTTTAACCTAAAATACTAAACCAAAAAAACCTTAATCCCTAAACCCTAATTGAAAGCTCTAAAACCTAAACCGAACACCCTAAGAAACCCTAAACCCTAAACCTTAAGAAACACAAAATCTAATAAACCTTGAAATAAACCCTAAAAGCCATTTAAAACCCCTACAAAACCCTAAGCCCTAAACCCCTAACCTTAAAAACCCCTAAGAAACACTTACCCCTTAAAAACCCTAAAAAATCCACAAACCCCTAAACCTAAAAAAACTAAGCTCTAAACCCTATAAAGCCCTAAATCGTATATGCTAAACCCTAAAAATAACAAAAAAATCCAAAACAAACTTTTACCAAAAATTTCAAAGCCCTAAAACCTAAAAACCTATATACAACCCTTAGCCTAAAAAAATATATTCTAAGCCCTAAACCCTAGACCCTAACCTCGAAATCCTCAATCCTAAACCTAAAACCCTAAGTAACCCTAAAACCTAAACCTTATGAAACTCTAAATCCTATAAACCCTAAAATAAACCCTGAAAACCGTTTAAAACCCCTACATAACCCTATGCTCTAAATCCTAAATCCTTAAAATCCGTAAACCTTAAACTTAAAAAACCAAAAAACCGTAAGCCCTAAACCCTAAATCATAGAAAACCTTAGGAAACACACAACCCTTAAAAACCCAAAAAAACCCAAAAACAATTAAACCTAAAAAACTCTAAGCTCTAATCCGATAAATCCCTAAATTGAATACGCTAAACCCTAAAAAACACAAAAACACCCTAAACCCTAACCTAAAACACTAAATTTTAAAACTAAAACCCTAAGAAACCCTAAACCCTAAATCTTAAGAAACCCTAAATTCTATAACTCCTAAAAACCATTTAAAAACCTCTCAAAACCCTAAATCCTAAAAATCCATAACCCATAATCCTAAAAATTACAAAAAAATCCTAAGCCCTAAACCCTAAACCTTGAGAAACACTTAATCCTGAAAGACCCTACAAGCCCAATAAACCCTAAACCTAAACAACACTAAGATATGAACCTTAAATCCTAAAAATATGTAAACCCTAAACCTAAAATACTCTAAGCTCAAAAATATATAAAGCCCTAAAACGTATATGTTAAACCCTAGGAAACACAAAAAAAAAACATAAGCCCTAAACCCTAAAAAACCTGATAAAACCCTTAACCCAAAACCCTAAACCTAAAAAAACCTCAAGTCCTAAACCTTAAACCCTAACCGAAAACCCTAAATCCTAAACCTAAAACCTAATGAAACCCTAAACCATAAACATTAAAAAACCCTATATCCTATAAACCCTAAAATAAACAGTAAAACTCATTTTAAACCCCTACAAAACCCTAAGCTCTAAGCCCTAAATCCTAAAAATTCATAAACCTTAAACCTAAAAAACACAAAAAAAAAAAACTAAATCCTAGAAAACCCTAAGAAACACTTAACCCTTAAAAACTCTAAAAAATCCAAAAAACCCTAAACCTAAAAAACACTAAGCTCTAAAACCTTTAAATCCCTAAATCGTATATAATACCCTATGCCCTAAACCCTAAAAAAGAAAAAAAAACCTAAGCCCTTTACCCTAAACCTATAAAACCTTTAAAAAACATTAACCTAAAATACCCAAATCCCTACACCCTAAAAACCTATATAAAACACTTAACCTAAAACGCTTAACCTAAAAAAGCCATAAGCCCAAAACCCTAAACCCTAATCTAAAACTCTAAATCCTAAACCAAAAACCCTAAAAAGCCCTAAACCTTACGAAACCCTAAATCCTATAAACCCTAAAAACCATTTAAAACTCCTACAAAACCCTAAGCTCTAAATCCTAAATCCTTAAAATTCGATAAGCCTAAACCTAAAAAACACAAATAAAATAATAGCTAAGACCTAAACCTAAACCCTAAAAAATTCTAAGAAACACTTAACCTTTAAAAACCCTAAAAAAATACGAAATCTCCTAAACCTAAAAAACTCTAAGTTCAAATCCCTATCAGGCTCTAAATTGTATATGCTAAGCCCAAAAAAACACAAAAAAAATCATAAGCCTTAAACCCTAAACCTATAAAATCCTAAAAACCATAACCTAAAAAACCTAAAGCCCTGAACCCTAAAAACCTAGATAAAACCCTTAACCGAAAATCCTAAACCTAAAAAAACCCTAAGCTCTAAACCCTAAACCCTAACCTAAGACCCTAAACCTAAAACAACCTTAAACTTTAAACCCTAAACCCTAACCTAAAACCCTAAATCCTAAACCTTAAACCTTAAGAAACCCTAAACCCTAAACCTTATGAAACCTTAAATCCTACAAACCCTAAAATAAACCCTAAGAACAATTTAATACCCCTACAAAACCCTAAACTCTAAACCCTAAAACCTAAAATTATGTAAACCCTAAACCTAAAAAACTTTAAGCTCAAAACTCTATAAAGACCTAAATCGTATATGCTAAACCCTAAAAAACACAAAAGAAATTGTAAGCCTTAAACCCTAAACCTATAAATTCATAAATAACCTTAACCAAAAAAAAACCAAAGCCTCCCTTAGAAACCTAGATAAAACCCTTAACCAAAAACCCTAAACGTAAAAAATTCCTAAGCCCTAAACCCTAAACAATAACCTAAAACCCTAAGAAACTCTAAATACTAAACCTTACGAAACCCTAAATCCTATAACCCCTTAAATAAACCTTAAGAACCATTTAATACCCCTACAAAACCCTAAGTTCTAAACCCTATATCCTAAAACTCCGTTAACACTAAACCTAAAAACACAGGAAAAAAAACCCTAAGCCCTAAACCCTAAAAAATCTTAACCTAAAAAACACAAAGCCCTAATCCCTAAAACCCTAGATAAAACCCTAAACCTAAAAAACCCTAAGACCTGTACCATAAACCCTAACTTAAAACCCTAAATCCTAAACCTAAACCCCTAAGGAACCGTGAACCCTAAACGTTAAATACCTTGAATCCTATAAACTCTAAAATCCATTAAAAAGCTCTAGAAAATCCTACGCACTAAACCCTAAATCCTAAATCCTAAAAATTTGTAACCCTAAATCTAAAAATCACAAAAATCCCTAAACCCTTACAAACTCTAAAAATAAAACCCCTAAATCTTAAAAACACTAAGCTCTAAACCTTATTAATCCCTAAATCATATATGCTAAATCATAAAAAACACAAAAAAAAAAACCTAAGCCCTACACCCTGAACCTATAAATCCTAGAAAAACCTTAACCTAAAAAACCTAAAACCTACATAAAACCCTTAACCTAAATCCCTAAACCTAAAAAAAATCTAAGCCCTAAACCCTAACCTAAAATGCTAAATCCTAAACATAAAACTCTAAGAAACCCTAAACCCAAAACCTTAAGAAACTCAAAATCCTATAAACCCTATAATAAACCATAAAACCCCTACAAAACCCTAAGCCCTAAATTCTAAATCCTAAAAATATGTAAACCATAAACCTATAAACACACAAAAAAAAACCTAAGCCCTAAACCCTTAACTCTAAAAACTCCTATAACACATAACCCTAAAAACCCAAAAACCCTTAAACCTAAAAAACTCTAAGCTCTAAACCCTATAAGCCCTTAATCGTATATGTTAAACCTTAAAAAACACAACAAAAAATTTAAGCCATAAACCCTAAATCTATAAAACCCTAAAAACCTTTTACCTAAAAAACCCAAAGCCCTAACACTAAAACCTAGATAAACCCCTTAACCTAAAACCCTAAACCTAAAAAAACTCTAAACCCTAACCTAACACCCAAAACCATAATGCTAAAGCCCTAAGAAACTCTAAACCCTAAACCTAAATAAACCCTAAATTCTATAAACCCTAAAATCCATTGAAAACCCCTAAAAACCCTAACCTCTAAACCCTAAATCCTTAAAATACATAAACCTTAAACCTTAAAAACACAAAAAAAAACTAAGCCCTAAACCTCAAACCCTAAAAACCCATAAGAAACACGTAACCCTTATAAACCCTAAAAAACCCCAAAAACCTAAAAAATTCTTAACTCTAAACCCTATAAGGCCTTAAATCGTACATGATAAACCCTAAAAATACAAAAAAAAACCTAAGCCCTAAACCCTTAACCTATAAATTCCTAAAAAACCTTAACCTAAAAACCCAAACCGCTAAACTCTAAAAACCTAGATAAAACCCTTAACCTAAAACCCTAAACCTAAAAAAAAAAACCTAAGTCCTAAACCCTAACCAAAAACCATAAATCCTAAACTTTAAACCCTAAACCCTAAACCTTATGAAACCCTAAATCCTATAAACCCTAAAACCATAAAATATGTAAACTCTAAACCTAAAAAACTCTAAGCTCAAAACTGTATAAAGCCCTAAATAGTATATGATAAATCCTAAAAAACACAAAAATAAAACCTAAACCAATAAAATCATAAAAAATCTTACCTATAAAACCCAAAACCCTAAACCCTAAAAACTGAGATAAAATCCTTAACCTAAAACACTAAACCTAAAAAACCCCTAAGACCTAAACCCCTAAACCTAACCTAAAACCCTAAATCCTATACCTTAAACCCTAAGAAACCCTAAACCCAAAACATTAAGAAACCCTATATCCTATTAACCCAAATAACTATTTAAAACACCTTCAAAACCCTAAGCTCAAAATCCTAAATGCTAAAATTCCGTAAACCTTAAATCGAAACAAAAAAAAAACTAAGCTCGAAACCTTAAACCCTAAGAACCACTTAACCCTTAAAAACCCAAAATCCCCTAAACTTAAAAACTCTAATCTCTAAACCCTATAAATCCCTAAATCGTATATGTTAAACCCTAAAAAAAACCCTTAACCGTAAGCCTTAAACCTATAAAACCCTAAAAACCGTAACCTAAAAAACCAAAAGCCCTAAACCCTAAAACCTAGATAAAACCCTTAACCTAAAACCCTAAACCTAAAAAAACCCTTCACCCTAACCTAAAACCACAAATCCTAAACCTAAAGCCTTAAGAAACCCTAAACCCATATCCTTAAGAAACCCTAAATCTTATAAACCCTAAAAAACCCTAAACCCTAACCTAAAAACCTAAACCCTGATTCCTAAACCTAACGCCCTAAGAAACCCTAAACCTTAAAAAACCCTAAATCCTCTAAACCCTAAAATAAACCCAAAAAAACCTAAACTCTAAATCCTAAATCCTAAAAAGTCGTAAACCATAAACCTAAAAACACAATAAAAAAACTAAACCCTAAACCCTAAATCCTAAAAAACCTGAGAAATATTTAACCCTTAATAACACTAATAAACCCCAAAACCCCTAAACCTAAAAAAAACTCTAAGCTCTAAACCCTATAAAGCCCTAAATCGTATATGATAAACCCTAAAAAACACAAAAAAACCTAAGCCCTAAACCCTAAGCCTATAAAATCATAAAAAACCTTAACCTAAAAAATTGAAAGCCTTAAACCCTTAAAACCTAAATAAAATCCTTAACCTAAAGCCCTAAACTTAAAAAATCCCTAAGTCGTAAACCCTAAACCCTAAACCCTAACCTAAAACTCTAAATAATAAACCTAAAACCCTAAGAAACCCAAAATTATAAACCTTAAGAAACCCTAAATCTGATAAACCCAAAAATAAACCCTAAACACCATTTAAAAGCCCTACAAAAACCTAAACCCTAAAAATCCCAAAGAAACACGTAACCCTTACAAACCCACAAAACCCAAAAACCCCTAAACCTAAAAATCTCAAAGCTCTAAACCCTATATATCCCTAAATCATATATGCTAAACCCTAAAAACACACAAAAAAAACCTAAAAAACCCTAAAAACCCTAAAAAATCTTAACCTAAAAAACCAAAGCCTTAAACATTAAAAACCTAGATAAAACCATTAACCTAAAAAAAACCTAAGCCCTAAACCCTAAACCCTAACCTAAAACCCTAAATACTACACCTAAAACTCTAAATCCTATAAACCCTAAAAACCATTTAAAACACCTACAAAAACCTAAGCTCTAAACCCTAAATCCTTAAAATCCGTAAACCCTAAACCCAAAAAATATAAAAGAACCATAAGCCATAAACCCTATAAACCCTAAAAACACTTAATCCTTAAAAACCCTTAACCTAGAAAAAACTCTAAGCTCTAAACCCTATAAAGCCCTAAATCGTATATGGTAAACCCTAAAAAACACGGGAAAAAAACCCTAAGCCCTAAACCCTAAACATATAAAACCCTAAAAAACCTTACACTTAAAAATCCAAAGACCCTAAACCTAGAACCCTAAACAACCCTAAAACTTAAACCTTGAGAAACCCTATATCCTCTAAACCCTAAAATAAATCCTAAAAACCATTTAAAACCCCTAAAAACTCTAAGCTCTAAACCCTAAATCCTAAAATTTCGTAAACCCTAAACCTAAAAAACACAAAAAAAACCCTGAACCTAAAAAATGGTAAGAAACACTTAATTAACCCTTTAAAACCTTAAAAAGTCCTAAACCTAAAAAAGTCTAAGCTCTAAACTCTATAAAGCCCTAAACCATATATGCTAAACCCTAAAAATACAATAAACCCTAAGCCCTAAACCCTTAACCTATAAAACCTATTAAACCCAAAGCACTAAACCATAGAAGCCTAAATATAAAAAAACTCTAAGCCCTAAACCATAAACCCTAACCTAAAACCCTAAATCGTATATGATAAACCCTAAAAACACATGAAAAACCCTAAGCCATAAAACCTAAACATATAAAACTCTAAAAATCCGTAAGATAAAAAACCCAAAGTCCTAAACCCTAAAAACCTAGATAAAACCCTTAACCTAAAACCCTAAACCTAAACAAACCCTAAAACCCTAAATCCTAAACCCAAACATAAAACCCTAAATCCTAAACCTAAAACCCTAAATCCTAAACTTAAAACCCTAAGAAACCCTAAATCATAAACCTTAAAAAACAGTAAATCCTATAAACCCTAAAATCTATTTAAAACCCCTAAGATCTAAACCCTAAATTCTAAAAATCTGTAAACCCTAAACATAAAAAACACAAAAATCCCTTAAGCCCTAAACCAAAACCCTAAAAATCCCTAAAATTACTTAACGGTTTAGGGATTAGTGTTTTTTAGGTTTAGGGTTTTAGGTTAAAGTTTTTATTTAGGTTTTTAGGGTTTAGGGCTTTGTATTTTTAGGTTAAGATTTTTTAGGATTTTATAGGTTTAGGGTTTATATGATTTAGGGTTTTTAAGGCTTAAGGTTTAGGGTTTCTTAAGATTTTTGGTTTAGTATTTAGGGTTTTAGGTTAGGGTTTAGGGTTCAGGGCTTAGGGTTTTTTAGGTTTAGGGTTTTAGGTTAAGGGTTTTAACTAGGTTTTTAGGGTTTAGGGCTTTGGGTTTTTTAGGTTAAGGTTTTTTAAGGTTTTATAGGTTTAGGGCTTACGGCTTACGGTTTTTTTCTATTTTTTAGGGTTGAGCATATACGATTAAGGGATTTATAGGTTTAGATCTTAGAGTTTTTTAGGTTAATGGATTTTTGAGTTTTATAGGGTTTTTAAGGGTTAAGTATTTCTTATAGTTTTTAGAGTTTAGGGCTTAGGGTTTTTTTGTTTTTTTTCTTTAGGGTTTACCAATTTTTAGAATTTATGGTTTAGAGCTTAGGATTTCGTAGCGGTTTTAAATGGTTGTTAGGGTTTATTTTAGGGTTTCTTAAGGTTTAGGGTTTAGGGTTTCTTAGGGTTTTAGGTTTAGGATTTAGGGTTTTAGGTTATTGTTTAATGCTTAGGGGTTTTTTAAGTTTAGGGTTTTATGTTAAGGGTTTTATCTAGGTTTTTAGGGTTTAGGGCTTTGGGCTTTTTAGGTTAAGGTTTTTTAGCGTTTTATAAATTTAGGGTTTAGGGCTAAGATTTTTTTTTTGTGATTTTTAGAGTTTAGCATATATGATTTAGGGCTTTATAGGGTTTAGAGCTTATAAATTTTTAGGTTTAGGATTTTTTTGGTTTTTTTAGGGTTTATAAGGGTGAAGTGTTTCTTAGGGAATTTTAGGGTTTTGGTTTTAGGGATTAGGGTGTTTTTGTGTTTTTTAGGTTTAGAATTTACAATATTTTAGGATTTAGGGTTTAGAACTTAGGGTTTTGTAGGAGTTTTATATGGTTTTAAGGGATTGTTTTAGGATTTGTAGGATTTAGGGTTTCTTAAGGTTTAGGGTTTAACCCAAAAATCCAAAACCCCTAAACCCTAAAAACCTAGATACAACCCGTAACCTAAAACCCTAAAACTAAAAAAAAATCCTAAGCCCTAAACCTTAGACCCTAACCTAAAACCCTGAATCCTAAATCTAAAACCCTAAGAAACCCTAAACCCTAAACCTTAAGAAACCCAAAATCCTATAAACCCTAATATAAACCTTGACAACCATTTAAAACCTCTACAAAACACTATGCTCTAAACCCTAAATCCTTATAATCCGTAAACCCTAAAACCTAAAAACACAAAAAAAAAAGACCCTAAGCCTTAAACCCTAAATCACAGAAAACCCTAATAAACACATAGTCCTTAAAAACCCTAAAAAAAACCAAAAACCACTAAACCTAAAAAACTCTTAGCTCTAACCCTATAAAGCCCTAAATCATATACTCTAAACCCTAAAAAATACAAAAAACAAAACTAAACCCTAACCTAAAATCCTAAATCCTAAACCAAAAACCCTAGGAAACCCTAAACCCTAAACCTTAAGAAACCCTAAATCCTATAACCCCTAAAAACTATTTAAAACCCCTTCAAAACCCGAAGCTAAAAACACTAAATTCTAAAAATCTATAAACCATAAACCTATAAAACAAAAAATAAAAAACTCAACCCTAAGAAACACTTAATCCTTAAAAACCCTAAAAACCCAAAAACCCCTAAACCTAAAAAACACTAAGCCCTAAACCTTTTAAAGCCTTAAATCGTATATGCTAAACCCTAAAAAAATAGAAAAATCCCTAAGCCGTAAACCCTAAATGTATTCAAATCTAAAAAAACTTGACCTCAAAAATACAAAGCCCTAAACCCTAAATCCCTATATTCACATAAAACCCTAAACCTAAAAAAACCCTAAACCCTAACCTAAAACCCCAAATCCTAAACCTACATCCCTAAGAAACCCTATACCCTAAACCTTAAGAAACCTTAAATCCTATAAACCATAAAAAAAAAAAACTAAACCCTAACCTAAAACCCTAATTCCTAAATTTTACGCCCTTAGAAACCCTAAACCCTAAACCTTAAGAATCCTAAATCCTATAAACCCTAAAACCCTAACCTGTAAATCCTAAACCTAAAAAGTACAAAAAAAATTTAAGCCCTAAACCCTAAACCCTAAAAAACACTTTACCCTTAAAAACCCTAAAAAAAATAAAAAAAATAAACCCTAAAAACCTCTAAGCTGTAAAACCTATAAAGCCCTAAATCATATATACTAAAACCTAAGAAACACAAAAAAAAACCTAAGCCCTAAAACCCTAAACGTAAAAAATGCAAAGCCCTAAACCCTAAAAACCTATATAAAACCCTTAACCTAAAACCCTAAACCTAAAAAAACCCTAAATCCTAAACCTAAATCCCTAAGAAACCCTATACCATAAACCTTAAGAAATCCTAAATCCCTAAGAAACCCTATACCATAAACCTTAAGAAATCCTAAATCCTATAAACCATAAAAAACCCTAAATCCTAATCTAAAACCCTAAACCCTAACCTAAAACCCTAATTCCTAAACCTAACGCCCTTAGAAAACCCTAAGCCCTAAACCTTAAGAAATCCTAAATCCTATAAACCCTAAAATAAAACCTAAAAGACCCTAAGCTCTAAATCCTAAACCTAAAATATACAAAAAAAAAAAAACTAAGCCCTAAACCCTAAACCCTAAAAAACACCAAAGAAACACTTAACCCTTAAAAACCATAAAAAAAACCCAAAAACCCTAAACACCTCCAAGCTGTAAACCCTATAAAGCCCTAAATCATATATACTAAACCCTAAAAACACAAAAAAAAAAAAAAACCTAAGCCTTAAACCCCAAACCTATTAAATCCTAAAAAACCCAAAGCCCTAAATCCTAAAAACATAAATAAAACCCTTAAACCAAAACCCTAAACCTAAAAAACCCCAAGCCCTCAACCCTAAACCCTAACCTAAAACTCTATATCCTAAACCTAAATCCCTAAGAAACCCTAAATCCTAAACCTTAAGAAACCCTAAATACTATAAATCCTATAATAAACCCTAAAAACCATTTAAAACCCCTACAAAACACTAAGCCCTAAACCCTAAAAAGCCCTAAGAAACACTTAACCCTTAAAAAGCCTAAAACCCCTAAACCTAAAAAATACTAAGTTCTTAACCCTATAAAGCCCTAACTCGTATATGTTAAACCCTAAAAAACACACAATAAAAATTGAAGCCCTAAACCATAAACCTATAAAACCCTAAAAACATTAACCCAAAAAACCCAAAAGCCGTAAACCCTAAAAAACTTGATAGAACGCTTAACCTAAAACCCTAAACCTAAAAAAACCCTATGCCCAAAGTCCTAACCCCTAACCTAAAACACTAAATCATAAATCTAAAACCTTAAGAAAGCCAAAATCCTATAAACCCTAAAATAAACACTAAAACCCATTAAAAACCCCTACAAAACCCTAAGCTCTAAGCCCTAAATACTAAAAATCCATAAACCTCAAACCTAAAAAGCACAAAAAATACCTAAGCCCGAAACACTAGAAAACCCTAAGAAACACTTAACCCTTTAAAACCATAAAAAACCCAAAAACCGCTAAACCTAAAAAACACTAAGCTCTAAACCCTATAAATCCCTAAATCATATCTGCTAAACCCTAAAAAACACAAAAATACCCTAAGCCCTAAACCCCAAACCTATAAAATCCTAAAAAATCCTAAAAAATCTTAACCTAAAAAACCCAAAGCCTTAAACCCTAAAAACCTAGATAAAACAGTTAACCTAAAACCCGTAATCTAAAAAAACCATAAGCCCTAAACCCTAAACACTAACCTAAAACCCTAAATCCTAAAC
Organism: Solanum chiquidenum; assembly: GCA_029582725.1. NCBI lineage: Eukaryota > Viridiplantae > Streptophyta > Magnoliopsida > Solanales > Solanaceae > Solanum > Solanum chiquidenum. The sequence goes on from JAJOOS010024977.1 coordinate 12,298, forward strand.
CTTAAGAAACCCTATATCCAATAAACCCTAAAAACAACCTTAAAAACCATTTAAAATCCCTACAAAACCCTAATCTCTAAACCCTAAATCCTAAAAATTTGATAAGCCTAAACATAAAAGACACAAAAAAAAAACCCTAATCCCTAAAAAATCCTAATAAACACTTTACCCTTAAAAACCCCCAAAAAATACAAAAACTACATAAACCTAAAAAACTCTAAGCTCAAAACCCTATAAGGTCCTAAATTGTATATGCTAACCCCTAAAAAACACCAAAAAAATCATAAGCCTTAAACCCTAAATCTATAAAATCCTAAAAAATCCAATGCCCTAAACCCTAAAAACCTAGATAAAACCCTTAACCTAAAACCCTACACCTAAAGAATTTCTAAACACTAACCCCTAACCTAAAACCCTACACCTAAAAAAACCCTAAATCCTCAACCTTAAACCCTAAGAAACCCTAAACCCTAAACCCTAAACCTTATAAAATTCTATATCCTATAAACCTTAATAACCATTTAATACCCCTACAAAACCCTAAGCTCTAAGCGCTAAATTCTAAAAATATGTAAACCCTAAATCAATAAAACTCAAAACTCTATAAAGCCCTAAATCGTATTTGCTAAACCCTACGAAAAAAATGTAAGTCCTAAACCCTAAACCTATAAAATCCTAAATAACCTTAACTTAACAAACCAAAAGCCCTAAACCCTAAAAACCTAGACAAAACCGTTAACCAAAAACCCTAAACGTAAATAACCTTTAAGCCCTAAACCCTAAAAAATTACCTAAATCCCTAAATCCTAAACCTAAAACCCTAAGAAACCCTAAATACTAAACCATAAGAAACCCTAAATTCTATAAACCATAAAATAAATCCTAAAAACTATTTAAAACCGCTACAAAACCCTAAGCTCTAAACCCTAAATCCTAAAAAATTGTAAACCCTAAAGCTAAAAAATACCCTAAACCCTAAACCCTAAAAAACCCTAAGAAACACTTAACCATTAAAATCCTAAAAAATTCAAAAACCTTAAAGCTAAAAACACACTAAGCTCTAAACCCTATAAAGCCCTAAATTGTATACGCTAAACCCTAAAAAACTACAAAAAAACCCTAAACTTATTAAACCCTAAATAACCTTAACCCAAAAAACCCACAGCCCTAAACCCTAAAAATATAGAAAAAACTCATAACCTAAAACCCTAAACCTAAAAAACCCCAAGCCGTAAACCCAAAGCCGTAACCAAAACCCTAAGAAACCCTAAATCCTAATAAACCCTAAGAACCATTTAAAACCCCTACAAAACCTTAAGTTCTTACCCCTATATCCTAAAACTCCATTAACACTAAACCTAAAAACACAGAAAAAAACCCTAAACCTATAAAATCTTAAAAAATCTTAACCTAAGAAATCCAAAGCCCTAATCCCTAAAACCTTAGATAAAACCCTTAACCTAAAACTCTAAACCTAAAAACCCCTAAGACCTACACCATAAACCTTAACTTAAAACCCTAAATCCTTAACCTAAAATCCTAAGAAACCCTAAACCCTAAACCTTAAGAAACCTTAAATACCATTTAAAACCCCTATAAAATCCTATGCTCTAAACACTAAATCTTAAAAATATGTAACCCTAAATCTAAAAAACACAAAAAACCCTATACCCTAAACCCTTAAATACCCTAAAAATTAGAACCCCTAAACCTAAAAAACACTAAGCTCTAAACCTTATTAAACCCTATATCGTATATGATAAATCCTAAAAAAAAAAAAAAAAAAACCCAAAGCCGTAAACCCTAAACGTATAAACCTAGAAAAACCTTAAC
>JAJOOS010024978.1:0-13281 GCA_029582725.1 Solanum chiquidenum
CACTTCTAAACATGTGAAACTATTGATAGAGTACATATTTGTACAAATAAAAGATGTTTCAATATCGTACGAACCGTAAAAGTAATGAAGATTGGTACAAATAAACCACGTGAGGCGGAAACGTTGAGAATAGATAATGGAAAATAGATGAATATGTTGTTATGCATGAAGGGTGTTTCAAACTCTTTTGATTTTTGTACGGCATGAACTTTTGCATGTTGTCGACTAGACTCGATAAATGTCGCCTCGTGCGACGTCTCTCGGCTAAGAAGTGCAAGCCACAGACGATGCGGGTAGGCCACATCCGACGTCGGGAGACCGATGTGTGCAGGCTACATACAATGTTGGCAGGACACGTCCGACGTTGGCTGACCGATGTGTGCAGGCCACACACAATGAGACCAGGGCACGTTCGATGTTGGCAAACTGATGTGTGCATGCTACGGACGATAGTAGCGGCCCACATCCGACTTCGGTTGATCGATGTGTGCAGGCCACGGCTATAGTGGAAGCCCACGTACGATGTCGGTTGACTGTTGTTGCAGGACAAAAACGGTGCGGGCAGGCCGCGTTTGACGTTGGATGATCGAGTTGCCCAGGCCACGAACAATGCGGCTAGGACTCGTCCGACATCGGCAGACCGACGGGTGTTGGCTACGGATGAAGCTGGCAGGCCAATTCTGAAGTCGGCTGACCGATGTGTGAAGCCCACGGATGATGCGACTAGGAAACATCCGACGTTAGTAGACCGATGTGTACATTCTACGGACAATGCTGGCAGGCCACGTCCTACGTAGGCTGACCGATGTGTGCAGGCCAAGGACGGTAGTGGTAGCACACGTCCGACGTCGGTTGACCGTTGTGTGCAGGCCAAAGGCGATGCGGGCATGCCACGTTCGACGTCGGCTAACCGTTGTGTGCAGGACAAGGGAGGTGCGGGCAGGCCACGCCCTACGTCGGCTGACCGATGTGTGCATGCCAAGGGCGATGCGGGCAGGCTACTCCCGACCATGACTGAGCGTTGTGTACTGGCCAAGGGCGATGCAGGCAGTCCACGGCCGACATCGACTAAGCGATGTGCATAGGCCACGGCCGATGTGCAAAATCCACGACAAATGTCGCCTGGTTGATGACCCCTGCCATTGGCCGACGTCGCTTGCCCGAAGAGGACAGGCCATGTCAGGTGCGCGTAAAAATCTGCAGATGCTGCCTGCCGTTGGCCGATGTCACCTTGCCAATACGAACACGCCACGGTTGATGCCGGCAGGACTTGGCTAATGTTGCCTGCCATGGGCCGATGTCGCCTGCCGCTGGCCGATACGCGCGTATTCTGACTTAAAGGAGTAGGAATCGTTTTTTCAGAGAATCATAATGAACATGTACACTCCAAATATGCACGTTTTAAGTAACAAACACACATTAACTTCCACAAATAAATTTTATGTAAATATATATAAATATAGTTTTCAATAAAAAAGATTTTCTTTATTTTTTCGGTAAATCCCGAAAATGAGTAATTAATTAATAAAAAATAGGAAAAATATGATAAAAATATAAAATTAACGCTAAACATTCACAAATAAATATAAAAACCTTAAATTCAACAATTTCATAAAAAAATATTTTTTATTTTTTTCGGCAAATCCCGAAAATGATTAATTAATTAGTTAAAAATAGGAAAAATATGAAAAAAAATATATTATTAACGCAAAAAATTCACAAATAAATATAGTAACCATAAATTCAATAATTTGAACAATATTTTTTAATTTTTATTTTTTTCGATAAACTCAAAAATGAGTAATTGATTAATAAAAAATAGGAAAAATATGAAAAAATTTAAAAATTAAAATATAACACAAAAAATTCACAAATAAATATAGTAACCTTAAATTCAATAATTTCATAAATTTTAGTTTTTAAAATGTGACGTAAAAATAAAACATCGTAATTTTTTTTTGAAAAAATGAATAAAAATCAGAAAAATATAAAAATGATCGAAAACACTTCTAAACATGTGAAACTATTGATATAGTACATATTTGTACAAATAAAAGATGTTTCAATATCGTACGAACCGTAAAAGTAATAAAGATTGGTACAAATAAACCACGTGAGGCGGAAACGTTGAGAATAGATAATGGAAAATAGATGAATATGTTGTTATGCATGAAGGGTGTTGCAAACTCTTTTGATTTTTGTACGGCATGAACTTTTGCATGTTGTCGACTAGACTCAATCAATGTCGCCTCGTGCGACGTCTCTCGGCTAAGAAGTGCAAGCCACAGACGATGCGCACAGGCCACATCCGACGTCGGAAGACCGATGTGTGCAGGCTACATACAATGTTGGCAGGACACGTCCGACGTCGGCTGACCGATGTGTGCAGGCCACGACTAAAGTGGAAGCCCATGTCCGATGTCGGGTGACTTTTGTTTCAGGCCAAAGGAGGTGCGGGCAGGCCACGTCTGACATTGGATGATCAAGTTGCCCAGGCCATGGACAATGCACCCAGGCCTCGTCTGACATCGACAAACCGATGGGTGCTGGCTACGGATGAAGCTGGCAAGCCAATTTTGAAGTCGACTGACCGATGTGTGCAGGCCACAGACGATGCGGCCAGGCTACATCCGACGTCGGTAGACCGATGTGTACATGCTACGGACAATGCTAGCAGGCCACGTCCGAAGTCGGATGACCGATGTGTGCAGGCCAAGGACGATCGTTGTAGCAAACGTCCGACGTCGGTTGACCGTTGTGTCCAGGCCAATGACGATGCGGGCAGGCCACGTCCGACATCGGATGACCATTGTGTGCAGGACAAGGGAGATATGGGCAGGCCACGCCCGACGTCGGTTGACCGATATGTGCAGGCCAAGGGCGATGCGGGCAGGCCACGCCCAACCACGAATGAGCGATGTACACAGGCCACGGCCGACGCAGACAGTCCACGACCGACGTTGATTGAACGATGTGCACAGGCCACAGCTGATGTGTGCAATCCACGACCAATATCGCCTGTCGTTGGCCGATATCGCTTTCCCGAAGCGGACAGGCCATGTCATGTGAGCGTAAAAATCTGTTGTTGCTGCCTGCCGTTGGCCGATGTCGCCTAGCCAAAGTGAACACGCCACGGTTGATGCCGGCAGGACTTGGCTAATGCTGCCTGTCATTGGCCGACGTCGCTTGCTCGATGCGCACATGCCACGTCAGATGCGTGCAGGCTTTGGTTGATGCCACCTGTCGTTGGTCGACGCCGATGTCGCCCATCCAATGTACACATGCCACGGTTCATGCGTGAAGGCCTTGGTTGATGCCGCCCGCCGTTGGGTGACGTCTCTAGACCGAAGCGTACATGCCACGTCAGATTTGTGAAGGCCTTAGCCGATGGTGCCTGTCGTTGGACAGACGTCTCCTGGCCGATGCGCAGGTCACGACTGGTGTCGCCCAGCTGATGCTCATACGCCACGGTTGATGCGTGTAGGCCTTGATCGATGTCGTTTGCCGTTGGCCGACGTCATTTTCCAAATGCGCACACGCCACAGTTAATACGTGCAGTTCTTGGCTGATGTTGTCTGCCGTCTACCGATGCGCGCAGGTCACGACTGGTGACGCCCAGTCAAAGCACTCACGCCACTGTTGATGCTTGCAGGCCTTGGCTGATGTTTCATGTCGTTGGCCGATGTCGTTTGCCAGATGCGCATATGCCACGTCCCATGCGTGCAAACCTTCGCTAGTGTCGCCTGCCGTTGGGAGACGTCTCCTGGCCGATACATGCAGGACACGATCGATGTCGCTCAGTTGATGCGCACACGCTACGGTTGATGCGTGCAGGCCTTGGTAGATGTCGCCTTTCGTTGGCCGATGCGCGCATGCCACAGATGATGTCGCCCAGCCAATGCGCACACGTCACGGCTGATGTGTGAAGGCCTTGGTTGATGGTGCATGCCATTTGCCGACATCATTTGCCAGATGAGCACAAGCCACCGTTGATACGTGCAGGCCTTGATCGATGTCGCCTGCCGTTGGCAGATGCGCAAGCCATAGACGGTGACGCCCAGCCGATACGCACACACCACGGCTGATGCGTGTAGGCCTTGGTTGATGTTGCATGTCATTGGCCGACATTGTTTGCAAGATGCGCACACGTCCAAGTTGAAGTGTGCAGGCCAAGGTCGATGTCGCCTGTCATTGGCCGATACGCGCAGGCCACGGCCGGTTACGCCCAGCCGATGCACACACGCCACGGCTGATACGTGCAGGCCTTGGTTGATGCTGCATGCCGTTGGCCGACGTCGTTTGCCAGATGCGCACATGCCACGTCCGATGCATGCCTTCGCTGATGACGCTTGTCGTTGGTCGACGATGCTTTCTCGATGACCTCATGCGCGGTCCGATTCCTGGCCCTCTTGGAGCTCTTGATTCTGATGCGCGGATTCTGACTTAAACGATTAGGTATTGTTTTCCCAAAAAATCATAATGAACATGTACAACCCAAATATACACGTTCTAAGATACAAACACACATTAACATCCACAAATAACTTTTATATATATAAAAATATAGTTTTCAACAAAGTTTTTAAATTTTTATATTTTTCGTTTAATCTGAAAAATGAGTAATTAATTAATTTAAAATAGGAAAAATATTATAAAAATATAAAATTAACACAACAAATTCACAAATTAATATAGAAACCTTAAATTCAACAATTTCATAAAAATAAAATTAATTTTTATTATTTTCGGCAAATCTAAAAAATGAGTAATTAATTAACAAAAAATATGAAGAATATGAAAAAAAATTTATAATTAACGCCAAAAATTCAGAAATAAATATAGTAACTTTAAATTCAACAATTTATTTTTATTTTTATTTTTATTTTTTTCCTTAAACTCAAAAATGAGTAATTAATTAATAAAAAATAGGAAAAAATAAAAAAATTAATGCCGAAAATTCACAAATAAATAGAGTAACCTTAAATTCAATAAGGTTTTGGCTGATGTTGCATGTCGTTGGACGACATCATTTTCCAGATGCGCACACGCCACAATTGATGTGTGCAGGCCTTGGCCGATGTCGCCTGCCGTTTGCCGATGCGCGCAGTCCACAACCGATGTCTCCTAGCCGATTAGCACACGCCACGGCTGATGCGTGCAGGCCTTGGCTGATGATGCATGCCGTTGGCCGACGTCATTTTCCAGATGTGCACAGGCAACGGTTGATACGTGCAGTCCTTGGCCGATGTTGTCTGCCGTCGGCTAATGCGAGCACGTAACGACCGGTGACGCCCAACCGATGATCTCACGCTACGGCTGATGCTTGCAAGACTTGGCTGATGATGCATGCCATTGGCCGATGTCGTTTGCCAGATGCGCATAAGCCACGTCCCATGCGTGCAAACCTTGGCTAATGTCGCCTGCCGTTGGGCGATGTCGCCTGGCCGATTCACGCAGGCTACGGTATATATCGCTCAGTTGATGCATCACGCCACGATTGATGCGTGCAGACCTTGGCAGATGTCGCCTTTCGTTGGCTGATGCCTACAGGCCACGGATGATGTCGCCCAGCCAATGTGCACATGCCACGTCTGATGCGTTAAGGCCTTGGCTGATGGTGCATGCCATTTGCCAGATGAGCACAAGCCACAGTTGATGCTTGTAGGCCTTGGCCGATGTCGCCTGTCGTTGGTAGGTGCGCGCAAGCCACAGACAGTGACGCCCAGCCGATACGCACACGCCACGGCTGATGCGTGAAGGCCTTGGCTGATGTTGCATGCCGTTGGCCGACGTTGTTTGCAAGATGCGCACATGCTCAGGTTGAAGTGTGTAGGCCTTGGTTGATGTCGCTTGTCGATGTCGCTTGTCGTTGGCCGATACGCGTAGGCCACGGTCGGTTATGCCCAGCCGATGCACACACGCCACGCCTGATGCGTGCAGGCCTTGGTTGATGTAGCATGCCGTTGGCCGACGTCGTTTGCCATATGCGCACATTCCACGTCCGATGAATGCCTTCGCTGATGCCGCTTGCCGTTGGTCAACAACGCTCTCTCGATGCCATCATGCGAGGTCTGATTCGTGGCCCTCTTGGAGCTCTTGATTCCAATGCGTGGATTTTGACTTAGACGAGTAGGTAATGTTTTCCCAAAAAAATCGTAATGAACATGTACAACCCAAATATGCACGTTCTAAGGTACAAACACACATTAACTTCCACAAATAACTTTTACATATATAAAAATATAGTTTTCAACAAAAAATTTTATTTTTTATTTTTTCGTTTAATCCCAAAAATGAGTAATTAATTAATAAAAAATAGGAAAAATATTCTAAAAATATAAAATTAACGCAACAAATTCACAAATAAATATAGAAACCTTAAATTCAACAATTCCATAAAAAAAATTAATTTTTATTTTTTTTGGCAAATCTCGAAAATCTGTAATTAATTAATAAAAATATGAAAAAAACGAAAAAAAATATACAATTAACACCAAAAATTCACAAATAAATATTGTAACCTTAAATTCAACAATTTGAACAATTTATTTTTATTTTTATTTTTTTCGTTAAACTCAAAAATGAGTAATTAATTAATAAAAAATAGAAAAAAATAAAAATATTAACGCCAAAAATTCACAAATAAATATACTAACCTTAAACTAAATAATTTCATAAATTTTTGTTTTTAAAATGTGACGTAAAAAAATAAAAAACCATAAAAATAAATTTAAAAAATGAATAAAAATTAGAAAAATATGATAACGATTGAAAACACTTCTAAACATGTGAAACTATTGATAGAGTACATATTTGTACAAATAACTGATGTTTCAATATCGTACGAACCGTAAAAGTAATGAAGATTGGTAGGAATGAACCACGTGAGGCGGAAACGTTGAGAATGGATAATGGAAAATCGGAAACATTGGCAGATATGTGCAGGCCACGACCGATGTCGCCCAGACGAAGCGCACACACCACGGTTGATGCGTGCAGTCCATGGTCGATGTCGCCTGCCATTGGCCGATGCGCGCAGGCCACGGCCGATGTCGTTAAGCCGATATGCACACGCCACGGCTGATGTGTGCAGGCCTTGGCTGATGTTGCATGCCGTTGGCCGACGTCGTTTTCCAGATGCGTTTACTTCACAGTTGATACGTTCAGGCCTTGGCCGATGTCGCTTGTCGTTGGCTGATGCGCGCAGGTCACGGCCACGGTTGATTTGTGCAGAACTTGGCTGATGTCGCTTGTAGTCGGAAGAGCGCGCTGGCCACGTCGGTGACTCCCAACCGATGCGCACACGCCACGGTGGATGTGTGCAGGCCTTGGCTGAAGTTGCATGCCGTTGGACGACGTCATTTGCCAAATGCGCACACGTCACTGTTGATGCGTGCAGGCCTTAGCCGATGTCGCTTGCCGTTTGCTGATGCGCGCAGTCCACGACGGATGTCGCCTAATCGATGCGCACACTCTCCGGTTAATGCGTGCAGGCCTTGGCTGATGCTGCATGATGTATGCCGACGTCGTTTGCCAGATGTGCACACGCCACGTTTGATGGGTGCAGGTTTTGGCCGATGTCGCCTGCCATTGGTCAATGGGCGCAGGCCACATCGGTGACTCACAGTCGATGCGCACACGCCACAGTGGATGCGTGCAGGCCTTGGCTGATGTTGCATGCCGTTGGACAACGTTGTTTGGCAGATGCGTACATGCCACGTCTGATGCGTGCATGCCTTCGCCGATGCCGCCTGCCGTTGGCCGAAGCCGCTTGCCCGATACCCACATGCCTCTTCCGATGCGTGGCCTACTTGGAGCTCTTGATTCCGTTGCGCGTATTATGAGTTAGAGGAGTAGGCATCGTTTTTTCAGAGAATCATAATGAACATGTACAACCCAAATATGCATGTTTGAAGTAACAAACACACATTAACTTCCACAAATCACTTTTATGTCTATATATATAATTATAGTTTTCAACAATTTTTTTAGTCTTTATTTTTTTGATAAATCTCAAAATGAGTAATAAATTAACAAAAAATAGGAAAAATATGATAAAAATATAAAATTAATGCCAAAAATTCACAAATAAATATAGAAACCTTAAATTCAACAATTTCATAAAAAAATTAATTTTTTTTTTTGGCAAATCCCAAAAATGAGTAATTAATTAATTAAAATTTGGAAAAATGTGAAAAAAAATATATAATTAACGCCAAAAATTCACAAATAAATATAGTAACCTTAAATTCAAAAATTTGAACTAATTTTTTTTCCGTTAAACTCAAAAATGAGTAATTAATTAATAAAAAATAGGAAAAATAAGAAAAAATAAAAAAATAACACCAAAAATTCACAAATAAATATACTAACCTTAAATTCAATAATTTCATAAATTTAAGTTTTCAAAATATGACGTAAAAAATAAAAAACCGTAAAAATAAATTTAAAAAATGAATAAAAATCAGAAAAATATGAAAATGATCGAAAACACTTCTAAACATGTGAAACTATTGATAGAGTACATATTTGTACAAATAAAAGATGTTTCAATAGCGTACGAACCGTAAAAGTAATGAAGATTGGTACAAATGAACCACGTGAGGCGGAAACATTGAGAATAGATAACGGAAAATAGATTAATATGTTGTTATGCATGAAAGGTGTTTCCAACTCTTTTGATTTTTGTACGGCATTGACATCCGCATGTTGTTGCCTAGACCTCGATCAATGTCGCCTCGTGCGACATCTCTAATCTAACAAGTGCAAGCCACAAATGATGCGGGCAGGCTGCGTCCGACGTCGGCAGATCGATGTGTGTATGCTACATACAATGTTGGCAGGACACGTTCGACGTCGGCTGATCGATGTGTGCAAGCCACAGAAAATGCGGCCAGGCCACGCTCGACGTTGGCAAACTGATGTGTGCATGCTACGGACGATAGTAGTAGCCCACGTCCGATGATGGCTGATCGATGTGTGCAGGCCACATATATAATAGAAGCCCACGTCCGATGTCGACTGACTGTTGTTGCAGGCCAAAGACGGTGCGGGCAGGCCACGTCTGACGGTGGCTGATTGAGTTGTGCAGGTCACGGACAACGCGGCCAGGCCATGTTCGATGTCGGTAGACCGATTTGTGCAGGATACGGATGATGCAGGCAGGCCAGTTCCGAAGTCCGCTGATCGATGTGTGCAGGCCACGAATAATGCGACCAGGCCACGTCCGACGTCGGCAGACCAATGTGTACGGGCTACGGACAATGTTGGCAGGCCACATCCGACGTCGTCTGACCAATGTGTGAAGGCCAAGGACGATAGTGGCAGCCCAAGTCCGATGTCGACTGACCGTTGTATGCAGGCCATACGCGATGTGGGAAGGCCACGTCCGATGTCGGTTGATCGTTGTGTGCAGGCCAAGGGATATGCGGGCAGGCCACGCCCGACGTCCGCTGATTGATGGGTGCAGGCCAAGGGCGATGCAAGCAGTCCACGCCCAACGATGATAGAGCGATGTGCACAGGCCACGACCGATGCGGGCAATCCACGGACAATGATCGCTGATCGATGTGCACAGGCCAAGGCCAACGTAGGCAATCCACGACCAATGTAGCCTGATGACTCTCTTTGTTGACCGATGTCGCTTTCCCGGAGCGCACAGGTCACGTCAGATGAGTGTAAAAATCTATTGATGCTGTCTGCCGTTGGCCGATGATGATTTCGCCTTGCCTGTGCGAACACTCCACGGCTGATGCGTGCAGGCCTTGGCTGATACGTGCAGGCCTTGGCTGATGTTGCCTGCCATTGGCCCACATCGCTTTCCTAATTTGCACATGCCACGTTAGATGCGTGCATTCCTTGGCTTATGCCGCCTGCCGTTGGCCGACGTCGATGTCTCCCATCCGATGCGCACATGCCATGTCAGATGCATGAAGGCTTTAGATGATGCTGCTTGCCGTAGGGCCAACGTCGCCTGGTCGATACGCAGGCCACTACCGATGTCGTCCGGCCGATGCGCACACGCCACGATTGATGCGTGCATACCTTGGTCGATGTCGCCTGTCGTTGGCTGATACGCACAGGCCACGACCGATGTCGCCCAGATGATGCGCACATGCCACAGTTAATGTGTGCAGGCTTTGGCCAATGTCGCCTGCCGTTTGCCGATGTGCGCAGGCCACGACCGACATTGTTAAGGCGATGCGCACACGCCACGGCTGATGTGTGCAGGCCTTGGCTGATGTTGCATGCCGTTGGCCGCCGTCGTTCGGCAGATGTGTTTACTCCACTGTTGATGCGTGCAGGCCTTGGCCGATGTCGCCAGCCGTTGGCGCACACCACGACTGATGCGTGCAGGCCATGGATAATGATGCATGTCATTGTCCGACGTTGTTTACCAGATGCGCACACGCCAAGACTGATGCGTGCAGTCCTTCGCTCATGCCGCCTGCCATTGGGCGACGTCGCGTAGACGATGCGTGCAGACTAAGACCGATGTCACCCAGACGATGCGAACTCACCACAGTTGATACGTGCAGAACTTGGCCGATGTTGCTTATAGTTGGCCGATGCGCGCTGGCCACGTCGGTGACGCCCAGCCGATACGCACATGCCACAGTGGATGGGTGCAGGCCTTGGCTGATGCTGCATACTTGTGGATGATGTCGTTTGCCAGATGCGCACACGCCATAGTTGATGTGTGCAGGCCTTGGCCGATGTCGCCTGCCGTTTGCCGATGCGCGCAGTCCACGACCGACGTTGGAAAACTGATGTGTGCATGCTACGGACGATAGTAGCAGCCCACGTCCAACGTCAGTTGATTGATGTGTGCAAGCGACAGCTATAGTGGAAGCCCACATCCGATGACAACTGACTGTTGTTGCAGGCCAAAGACAGTGCTGGCAGGCCACGTCTGACGTTCGCTGATTGAGTTGTGCAGGTCACGGACAATGCGTCCAGGCCACGTTCGACGTCGGCAGACCGATGGGTGCAGGTTACCGATCATGCTGACAGGCCAGTTTTGAAGTCCGCTGATCGATGTGTGCAGGCCACGGACGATGCGTCCAGGCAACGTTCGACATCGGCAGACCGATGCGTACGGGCTACGGACAATGTTGGCAGGCCACTTCCGACGTCGGCTGACCAATATGTGCAGGCCAAGGACGATAGTGGCAGCCCAAGTTCGACGTCAACTGACATTTGTGTTCATGCCATAGGCGATGTGGGCAGGCCACATCCGACGTCGTCTGACCAATGTGTGAAGGCCAAGGACGATAGTGGCAGCCCAAGTCCGATGTCGACTGACCGTTGTATGCAGGCCATACGCGATGTGGGAAGGCCACGTCCGACGTCGGTTGATCGTTGTGTGCAGGCCAAGGGATATGCAGGCAGGCTATGCCCGACGTCGACTGACGGATGTGTGCAGGCGAAGGGCGATGCAGGCAGGCCACACCCGACGATGACTGAGCGATGTGCACAAGCGACGGTCGATGCGGGCAGTCCACGACCGCTGTTAAATGAACGATGTGCACAGGCCACTGCCGATGTGGGCAATCCACGACCAATGTCACCTGATGACTCTTGTTGTTGACCGACGTCGCTTGCCCGAAGCGCACAGGTCACGTCAGATGAGAGTAAAAATCTGCTAATGCTGCCTGGCGTTTGCCAATGCCGATTTCGCCCAGCCTATACTAACACATCACGACTGATGCGTGCAGGGCTTGGCTGATGTTGCCTGCCAGTTGCCGACATCTCTTGCCCGATGTGCACATGCCACGTTAGATTCGTGCAGGCCTTGGCTTATGTCTCCTGCCGTTGGCCGACGCCGATGTCGCCCATCCGATGCGAACACGACACTGCTGATGCGTGAAGGCTTGGCTGATGTCGCCCGCCGTTGGACGACGATGCTTCCTCGATGCGCACATGACACATCAGATTCATGAAGGCCTTAGATGATGCTGCCTGCCGTTGGGCCGACGTCACCTGGCCGATGTGCAGGCCACGACCGATGTCGCCCAGCCGATGCGCACACGCCACGGTTGATGTGTGCTTTCCTTGGTCAATGACGTTTCCCGTTGACCGATACGCGCAGGCCACGAGCGATGTCACCCAGATGATGCGCACACGCCATAGTTGATGCGTGCAGGCCTTGGCCGATGTTGCCTGCCGTTGGCCGATGCGCGCAGGCCAAAACCGATGTCGTTAAGCCGATGTTCACACGCCACGGCTGATGTGTGCAGGCCTTGGCTGATGTTGCATGTCATTGGCCGACGTCGTTTGCCAGATGCGTTTACTTCACAGTTGATACGTGCAGGCCTTGGCCGATGTCGCTTGCCGTTGGCTGATGCGCGCAGGTGACGGCCAGCCGATTTGCACACGCCACGACTGATGCATGCAGGCTATGGATGATGTTGCATGTCGTTATCCGACGTTGTTTGCCAGATGCGAAGTTGCCACGTCTGATGCGTGAAGGCCTTGGCTGATGCCGCCTGCCATTGGGCGACGTCGCCTAGACGATGTGTGCAGACCACGACCTATGTCGCCCAGACGAAGCGCACTCGCCACAGTTGATGTGTGCAGAACTTGGCCGGTGTCTCTTCTCGTTGGCCGATGCGCGCTGGCCACGTCAGTGACGCCCAGCTTATGCGCACACGCCACGATGGATACGTGCAGGCCTCAGAAAATCTCAAAAATGAGGAATTAATTAATAAAAAATAGGGAAAAAAAAGAAAAAAATATATAATTAACGCCAAAAATTCAAAAATAAATATAGTAACCTTAAATTCAACAATTTGAACAATTTATTTTTATTTTTATTTTTTTCGTTAAACTCAAAAATGGGTAATTAATTAATAAAAAATAGGAAAACTATGAAAAAAGAAAAAATTAACGCAAAAAAATCACAAACAAATATTGTAACCTTAAATTCAATAATTTCATAAATTTTAGTTTTTAAAATGTGACGTAAAAAAATAAAAAACAGTTTAAAAAAATAAAAAATGAATAAAACTCAGAAAAATATGAAAATGATCGAAAACACTTTTAAGCATGTGAAACTATTGATAGAGTACATATTTGTACAAATAAAAGATGTTTCAATATCGTACGAACCGTAAAAGTAATGAATATTGGTACAAATGAACCACGTGAGGCGGAAACATTGAGAATAGATAGTGGAAAATAGATGAATATGTTGTTATGCATGAAGGGTGTTTCAAACTCTTTTTATTTTTGTACGGCATTGACATCTGCATGTTGTCGACTAGACTTCGATCATGGTCG
>JAJOOS010024979.1:0-12127 GCA_029582725.1 Solanum chiquidenum
CAAGTAGCTCCCTCTACAGACTGACTCCTCCACAAAACCTTGACTGAAGCGACTTCTTTGTTTCTCAACCTTCGAACCTGACGATCAAGGCTTTCAATATATACCTCTTCATAAGTGAGACTATCCTTCACAGCCACACTTTCTAAAGGTACAATAGATGTTGGATCACCCACACACTTCTTCAATAGCGAAATGTGAAAAAATGGATGCAGTGCTGCTAGTTCATGGGTTGGTTCAGAGGAGCAAACATATATTTTTTTCGAGTCAAAACAGTGCCCGTAATAGAAAATGAGGATATTTTTTCAATTTTTGTGTGTGTTAGTCAATCGATTTTGTTGGATATGTGCGTCTGATGATTTTTTGGCTGAAATATTTTTGGGTGTCCATGACAACCTATTAAATGGTGTGAGTTGATTAGGAGGGGAAAATATGTGTTTCTTCGAGCCGAAATGAGACCCAAAATAGGAAATGAGGATTTTTTTCATGTGTGTTAGTCCATGGATTTTGTGTGATACGTGCGCTTGATGGTTTTTTGGCCAAACTTTTTTGTGTGCGTTTGTGATGACTTATTAAATGACATGACTTGGTTCGGAGGGGCAAACGTAGGTTATTTCGAGTCAAAATAAGCTCTGGAACAAGAAATGGGGATATTTCCATTTTTCATGTGTTAAGTCCATAGATTTTGTGTGATATGTGTGACTGACAGTTTTTTAGCCGAAATTTTTTGTGGACATCCGTGACGATATATTAAATGGCGTGGGTTAGTTTAGAGGGACAAACATAGGTTTTTTTCGAGTCAAAATAAGGCCTAATACATGAAATAGAGATTTTTTTTTTCTTTTTTTCGTGTTTAAGTTCATGAATTTTGTGTGATATGTGCACTCGACAGTTTTATGGCCGAAACTTTTTGTAGGCGTTCGTGATGACCTATTCAATGGCATGGGTTTGTTTGGAGGATTTAATGTGGGGGGTTTTCGAGTCGAAACGAGGCCCATAATAGGAAATGAGGATTTTTTTCGTGTGTTAGTTCATAGATTTTGTGTGATATGTGCGACTGGCGGTCTTTTGGCCGAAATTTTTGTGGGCATCCGTGAGATCTATTAATGGTGTGGGTTAGATTGGAGGGGTAAATGCAGATTTTCTTGAGTCGAAATGAGGCCCAAAATAAGAAATCAGATTTTTCTATTTTTTTTTTGTGTGTTAGTCCATGGATTTTGAGTGATATGTATGCCCTGTGATTTTATGGCTGAAATCCTTTGTGGGCGTCTGTGACAACTTATTAAATGTCGTGAGTTGGTTCGAAGGGGCAAACGTAAGTATTTTCGTGTTGAAATGAGGCCCGATACAGGAAATGAGATTTTTCTATTTTTTTCCGCATGTGTTAGTCCATGTAATACGTGTCATATGTGCACCCAATGATTTTTTTGGCCAAAATTTTTTGTGGGCGTCCGTGACGACCTATCAAATGGCATACTAAAAATCTAATAATATCGTTTTCTTCTATTTAATTTGTAAGTGATCACAAGAGATCATTTTCTTGAACTCTATATATAGTTTGCTTGGGTTTACTAGTATGGAGGATGGGATAAATAAAGTTACCTTATCATATATTGAATACTTTATTTCATCATTATAATATAAATGGTGTGATAAATAATTCAGGGACTAATTAATATCCCTAACCAATCACATGATAAATAATCCTATGATTTATCTTGAGATTAATATTTTTTATCTCTCATACAAAATGACCCCATAATGGATGAGCATGAATACCCTAATCTAAAACTAGGTCATTTTGGATCACTGCTTACTTTGAGCCTGAATTATGGGATATGACACAAGTACTTCCTAGACTATGACCTAAATTTTAGAGACACACTTTAATTTAACTAGTGTCCTATTATTCCCCCAAACTCATTTGTTTTTTTGCACCTTTTATGCTGATGACACCTTCAACCACCTAAATTGGTTGTGTTTGTACACACGCGTATGCCACGTGTGTAAGTATTTTTTTATTTTTTAAAATTATTTCTAAACAATATTCTTATTTTTTAATCTTGTATTTAAATTAAGTTAATACACATATTTTTTTCTTGTATCTAAACTTTTTTTTTTACCTTTATCCATTGTTTTTTCACTTTTATTTTTCTATTGATTTTATTTACTCTTTTTATTTTCTTTGTCTTTACTTTTGATTTCATTTCAAGATTAATTCCAAAGGTCTTATATCCAAAATAAGTTAATTTCGAGCGGATATCAAAATAAGTGAAGAAAATCAAATAAAACATAAAAAAATTAAAATATTAAAATTAAAGGACACTTTTTAATTATTTTTGAAAAAGATATACGCTATTTTTTATAAATAATTAAAAGTGTAAAGATAAGAAATTAAATACAGAAAAAAATAAAAAATTTAAATTGAAAAAAAATTAAAATAAATATTTTACAAAGAAAGAAATGAAAATAATTAAATACAGTATATATAAACTTTAATATCATTAAAAGTCAACTAACTTTAAAGTTACCCATTAAAAAATAATATGTGTCTAATTTATTCATTGATCACTTGTGTTTAAGAGAGTGTGCACACTCTTTATGTCATGAGAAATATTTTTCAGTTCACCCTAAATAATATAGCTGACACCTTTCATGCGATTAATAAAAGAAAAAAACATTAACTTTCTTTTTTTCGCTAACAACAGCACGATACTTTGATGAAATAAAATATTACTCCCTCCATTCGATCTATTTTAATTGTCATTTTAGTTTAAAAAGGTATTCCAAAATAATAGTTATTTTAGAAATTCAAAATGAGAGTTTATTATTTTCAACTATTTCCTTAATATTAATAAGAATACTGTACTTTGTATTTATTGTTTTCTTACCCTTTGTTTGGATATTTGTTTCATATTTTTTCATAATGTATCACATTGTATTGAGATTGTGTTGTATTGTACTGTACTCTATTGTTTTAATGAATACAATATTTTGAATAAATTTGGATTGTTCTATGTCATTACATAGTGTCATACGTTCATAATTTGGATGATAAACTACAAGAAACGTCCATAATTTATATGATTGACTAAAAGAAAACTAGGATACGAGGTAAAACTATGAGAATGTTGGATAAAAGATAAAAGATAATTAATAAATATTAAGTAAAGACAAAATGAGAAGAGAATATTAAGGTAACGACACAGTCACACCAAATGGATTGTTACACAAACTGGATCGTTACACAAAATGGATCTTTTCGTCGCTACCTAACGATTCTTTACCTAATGATTGTAACAATCAAAATAAAGATTATATTTAAACAAATAATACAATAAAACAACTAACAATACAACAAAACGTGTAACAACTATTCGAACAAGAAGTTAATAAACGTGAAATGAATTAAAATGAGATAAAATAGAATAGAGAGTATTGTACAAAACTTGTAACAACTATCCAAACAAGATGTTAATGAACGTGAAATGAATTAAAACGAGATAAAATGGAATCGAGAGTATTGTCGATTGGAAAAAATAGTTAATAATTAAAAATATAACTATTACACGCCCAGTGGGACTCGAACCCACAATCGCTTGATTAGAAGTCAAGCGCCTTATCCATTAGGCCATGGGCGCTAGTGTGTTGTTTACTGGTCATTATGTAATATGTAGCATTATTGGTTTTACCTTTTCCATATTTGCACTTGGATAGACTAATTATATGAATAATGTCAAGTTAATTGACTTAAATTTTCTAATAAAAGAGATTAAAACAATAAAATCAATTTGCTATACAGGTATGACAATATCAAGAGGATGAGGGAATTGTGTGAGTTATATTTGTAAGGGTCGTTTGGTTTGCAAACAAGTTACATAGATTATAATATTGATATAATAATACATAAATTAAATAATAACAAGATAAATAATAACAAGATTATTCTGCGGATACTTTTCTAATGATAGTATGAGAGAGACGACGATTCGAGGTAGAGGCTAACAAAACCTTTGGCTTTTAGGCTTTCAAAAATTTATTAGTGAATTTTATAATTTTATTTTTTACTTAAAATAATATTAAAAAATTTCAAAAAAATTACAAAACCTTTATTTAAGACAAAGAAAGAAAAATGACCTAGTCTTGAAAAATAAAAATATTTTAGGACTTTGAATTAAAGTAATCAAATTTTCCTATTAGTTAAAAAGTTTTTTACAACGAATTCCTAAGTAATGTATTGCAAACACATTAGTTGAATTCAGGAACAAGACAAGGCTATTAAAAGCTCTTGTATGATAAGGCAAGGAAACAAATTATGCTTAATCGACTTGAGCTTATACTGGACGACGTATTTTGTCATACAGAATAAAAAATTTATTAAAATTCAGCCAAATTGAGTGTAGAACGTATGGAAAAGGAGAAATGGTGGTGTGGTCATTCAGGGAAGGAATTCGGGAAACACTAGTTTAAGAGAGACTTGAGAATCAAGAAGATATTGAGTCGAATGTTGAAAAATTCAAATTCTTTCTGATGGCATATGTATTTATTTTTATATATAATATATATAAAAAATCTAAAACCCCGTTGGATAAAACAATTAATGGTTCAAATCAAATGTACGGTGATGTCTCAGATCTCTACTGCTTAATTTTTATCGTAATTTAGATTGGAGTCTGTTGGAACTGAGGCTCCTAATGAAACTATCATTTGCGAAGTTATGGAATCATACTTGTGTGTTGGCAACGGTGACATGTCTATAGGTGTTGTTGCTGGTGTTTTCATGTAAGGATATTCTCAGTTATCTTGGTGTTGTTGGTGAAGGAGTTCACAAAAACACGACTCATAGATCCTTAGTTGACTTAGGGTTAACAGAAATTGTAATAAATAATTGCTTTGTTATATGTCTTGATCTCGAGGCTCGAGCATTGTGGTATGTTATGCATTTTTAAGTAAATATTTTTATGAATCCTAATATTTTGAATTTAGATGTGGTTAAACAAGGTTGTCTTTCAATTTTTGCTTTCATAACAAATAAGTAGAAGTAGATAATAATGAAATTCTAGGGCGAATCTCAATTGTTCTTGCCTCTCAAAAGTCTATGTAATAATTGAATATTGAATTACTACTCTATTTATCAAGCACACATATTAATCAATGGATAAAAATACCCTTAAACTAAAATGAATTTGAATTCAAATTTTTTTAATAGTACGCGATACGGGCTTGGTAGAGTGGTTGCGACGGCGTACGCCTAAATTTTAAAGAACTTTCAACTTGCAGCCACATTCAACTATGTTCAGTATTATAGACTAATTGAGCAATATTGATATCTATTGTGCTAGCCATATGAGAAGAACCTTCCATCTTATTTAAGAAGTATAATAATTGTTGATTTTGATTTTTAGTGTTGAAGCAACCCTCCATTTGATTCACTTGATTTTGACTCATTTAATCAACGTATTTTGCAACTGTATATTGTCTTGCATTCTGCGCACTAGACCGGCCCCTTAAATAGGTCATTTGACATAATTACTATGAGTAATTTTTATAATCTACAATTTGCATATTATAAGTTGTATTATGCAAAAACTAAGATATACTTCACTACCATATATATATATATATATATATATTTATTTATTACTCAAAATATTATGTTTTTTACCACTAAATTAAGAGTTTCCAACATATCTTACATTTAAATACATATTTTTGCTATCAGAAACACAATAATACGGAGAGAGGCGAGCGAAATTAGGGAGAGAGGAGAGCGAGATTGGGGAAGGAATTAAGTGAGCCAGATTCGTATGTATCTCAGATACATGTCAATCACACTAGATACACACTAGATACAATATGCATTTGTATGTATCTTGGATACTAGATACATGGAAGAGTGGCGGGTAAGATGAGAGAGAGGCTAGTGAGATTCGCTATGTATCCCAGATACATGCGAATCCACTTGGATACAATGTATCTAGAATAAATTACACCTAAATTTGACCCATGTATTCAAGATACATGTATTTGGATGTATCTGAAGGCATCAAAATCTGATAAAATACGTAATATTACAAACTAGAGTGTGTCTAAGTAATTAGCTCCTAAACTAGTGGGATTTATGCAAGTTTCCCTTGTATTATATTATTCCCTCATTTCATTTTAGAATTTTGAGGATATATAAGCAACAATCTTATAGAAGTTTTTTTTTTTTATAGATGCGATCTTTCATTTTACAAAGTTCACATTGCACATTATATATAGCTTGCAAAACGGGTTTTATAACGACCTGATAACTCTTTAGGATTGATTAAAAAGATAGTCGCCACCTAATTAATTAAAGACGCGTTAGAGCATCATTCTAACCTAACTAATTACAAATAAAATTAATTAATTAAAGGGTCTAGATCGGGTAAGAGTTCAAGTTATCTCAAAACGAAGATGCATGCTAAACACCTTTCAACGTCCAAAAATATGGGTCCGGCCGAATTTTGTGGGAATTAGACGATAAAACAAAAGGCAAATAATTTATTAAGCTAAGAAAAGACTTTATCATAAAATATTTTTAAAAAACTTTATTCTAAATTTTAAGACAAGTAATAAACTAAGCATGAATCAATTGTTATCATAATTAATACAAAGTTAGGTGAATACGATAGTTACACATGTAAACTTATATTTATTTAAACAAGTAAATTAAATCTAAACACGTAAAATAAAGTATTAATTTAAATAAAGTCTAAAGAACTAGATGATTTGATATGCAAACAATTAACGCATACAAAACTGGTGAAATCACACCATTCATGAATTCAATCAAGCAAATTAAGATTTTCCGACAATGAAAAAAAATAAAATACTTGCAATAATAATAAAAGAAGGAGAAACTAACCTGATCGCTTTCAATAAAATTCTTAAAGTGTTTGGATAATATGAAATAAAAGAAAAAACTAAATAAAAATAAAATAATCATAGGGAGAAGAAAAGACAGAAGAACTAACCTGATTGTTTCCAACACTACTAAATAGGGGTGTACATGACCGGGTTGGTTCGGGTTTTTCAATTATCAAACCAAACCATTTGTGTCAGATTTTTAAATCTATAAACCAAACCAAACCAATAAAACTTGGGGTTTTCAACCTCGGGGTTTTTTGGATTTTACGGATTTTCGGGTATTTTCGAGTTTTTCCGGTAAAGTATTCATACAAATATATAATTTACTTGTACTTCAAATATTTCTTTAGTCCTACCAAAGTACAACTATCTAAGGTGTTTCTTAAGAAAATAACACAACATATGATATGAGTAATGACACTAAAATATCAAACAAAATAAAATAAAATAATGAAATCACGTAAAACAAATATTGCAAATTAACAAGTCATAATGAAAATGATCATAATTTAAAAGTACTAAATCATGCTAAAATAAGTTTAATAAGTATTAGTTACATGACTAAATATTAAAGGAAATTAAAATTATATTATATTTTTGAATTGTCTAAACCAATGTTAAACCAAAGAACAAATATTCAATATTATTGTCATTCTTAGTGTTGAATTGATTTTCTTTTTGCATTAGTACTAATTTGATTTTGATTTAAGCTTTATTATGATTATCAACATCTGTGGACTGTAATCTTTAGGGAACAATTCAGAATTCTAAGTTTCAAACTTGAAATAATATATTAAAAGATAAAAACTATGAAAAAGTATAAGAAATATTTAAAAATTATATCAAAGTAAATATTTTTATGTATAAAATAAAATTTCAAAATTAAATATATAATGTTGGGTTGGTTTCGTCTCGGGTTGTTTTTTTTAAAACTAAAATCAACCCAACCCAAATATAGTCGAGTTTTTTTTTTCAAAACCAAACCAAGTCAAACCAACCACTAGTTAGATTTTTTTTCTCGGTTTGCGGTTTGATTCGGCTTCCGGTTCGATTTTGTACACCCCTAATTAGCACATCTGTAATGTGACAAAATGCCCTTTATGTAAATAATACATTTAAGTAATCATCCGCTTATATTAATTGCTGCATTAGCAATTCTTTCACTTCTTATTCATCACATATATAATCCTTCATTATAATTCTTCAATTCTTAAAGCAGACTAACTTTATATAACTTTAAATTGCAAATCACTTGTATTGTTCGTGAAAAAGAAAGATGGTTCTCTCAGAATGTGCATTGACTATAGGCAGTTGAACAAGGTCACAATAAAAAATAAGTACCCTATTCCCAGGATTGATGACTTGTTTGACCAACTTCAGGGTGCTAGTCATTTCTCAAAGATAGACCTCAGATCCAGTTATCATCAGCTTAGAGTCAGAGATAATTACATCCCGAAAATAGCCTTCAAAACTGTAACGACCCATAAAACGGATAAGTGAAACTAGAGCCTAACTTGTGTGTGTTGAGTTTGGTGTAAGATTTGAAGGGGTATAATGTTGTCCCAAGCCATGGTGAAGGGTTTAGGGGTTAAACGTCAAGGTACGACCCCCTAAAGACAAAGAGTTCCTTTTTGGCTTGTTTCATGTTTTGGAGTCATGTGTGATTATGTGTTTCCATGGTCTCCTTAGGTTATGCATTTTCTTAATGAGTTTATATTTGAATGAGAAAATGAGTTTTCATGAATTATGTTCCTCATGTTAATGTGCATTTAGTATGAGTGGTCTATATGTTTCATGAGATTAAATGCTGAACATGCCTAAATGTGCTTTTATGAAGAAATTGCATAACGTGCCTAATGATGTTATGTTGAGCATGATATGAGTTGGAGAAGGTAATTCCTCCAATGAAATGAGTTTGTAGATGTAGTTCCTAATTTCTTGAATTGCATGGATTATGTTTGAGATGGAGTTGATGTTTTACCTAGTTTTTTGCATTGTTTATGATGATGCATGCATGATGGGTTGCTAGTCTTGAGTCGTTAACCCCTTTATATGTTTAAAGTGTCATTCGAGGATGAATTTTCCTAAGTGGGGGATAATGTAACGACCTGTAACATGGATAAGTGAAACTAGAGCCTAACTTGTGTGTGTTGAGTTTGGTGTGCGGTTTGAAGGGGTATAATGTTGTCCCGAACCATGGTTGAGGGATTTAGGGGTTAAATGTCAAGGTACGACCCCCCAAGGACCACCCTAAGGGTCCTTGAGGAGGACCCTAAAGCCTAACCCCCAAGACCCCTTGAAACCAACAAGTTGTCCAAGATTTTGTGAACCACGGAAGGGGACCACGCCCCGTAGGTCCATCCACGCCCCGTGGATGGCCTTTGTGGGTCATGGCCCCCAAAACAAAGCCATAGTCCCAAACCACGCTTGACCAGGATGTGGCGTGACCCAGACCACGGTCCATGGTTTGGTGGTCGTGGTTCACCCCTGCAACTGTAAAGTGGGTTCGACCAAAGTGGGGGTGAATTGGTAAATTCACCCTGGGTCTTGTTTGGTTGGGGGATGGTTTTAATTAGTTAATTATGGTATTTTAAGAGTTTTAAAATTATTAAAAACACATTTTTCAACTCATTATTTCAAAATACCCCAAAGTTAGAAACCTCTCTTTTCAAAAAGTTCTCTCTTTAGAAACCTCCATTCGAGGTGAAGACTTCAAGCTTCCAAGGTCAAGACTTCAAGTTTTTCAAGGGTTTTTGTGGGATTCTTGTTAAAAAGGTATGGTGGTCTTCATCCTTGACTTATTATCTTTCAAGGAGCCAATTTCAAAAGTGATTCTAAATCTCCAATGTTACCCAAAAACCCTAGATTTCAATCTATGCATGGGTTCAATTCTAAATGATTTCCAAAGGCTTTATTGCATTGATTTATGAATTAATTGTGGATTTAAATATGAATTAAGATGATTTATTCTTAGAACCCATGTTTTACCCCAAATTCCTAAGTTGCGATTTGTGATTGGGATTTGGTTGATTATGAAGTATGTGGGTTGTTTATGTGTATATGGATATAGAATGTTGAAATTATGTTATTGATCTAGCCAAATTGTATTGATCTAAGGTTTGTGGGTGAATGTGTTCCTTGACCCTTGAAGGGCAAGTTATGATCAAATTACATATTGAAGTAGAATTGTGCTTGTTCTATTGATCCACTTGAAAGGTGGAGGTGTTTACTTACTATGTGTATTGTGGTATTGAATTGATGGATATCTTTCTTGTACCTCTATATATGAAGGATTTGTGTATGATCATGAAGTAAAGTATATGTGTGTGATTTCAATTAATGTATAATGATCATGTTTAGAATGTAATTGTGTTATTGATTGAAAACATATTCTCAATTAACACACATGAATGATGATTATGAAATGTGAAGGTTTTTCATCTATGAATTGTATATCTTGAGTTGGTAGGCTTATGCATCCTATTCTTATATAAATGAATGTAAAGGTGATTGTGATATCTCGAATTGGTAGGCTTAGGCATCCTTTCTTGTATAATGAATGTATCTTGACTTAATGTCTTAATGTCTTGGATTGGTAGACCTAATGTTGGTAGCCTTTCATGAATGAATGAATGATAAAGTATTCTAGGCTCAACCTTGGATCGGTAGACCTAATGTTGGTGGCCTTTTATGAGGAGTCTAGGAGCTAATGCGATGTTAAACCTTGAAATGGTAGACCTAATGGTGGTGGCCCTTTCATGTGTGAAATGATGAACCTTGTATCGGTAGACCTAATGTTGGTGGCCCTTCTTGGAAAGTCAATGAACTATCCTTAATGTACCTTGAACTGGTAGACCTAATGTTGGTGGCCCTTTCATGTGTAATGTAACTTGGGTCGGTAGGCCTAATGTTGGTGTCCCTCTCAAGTACAACAATGTAATGTGAATGAACTACTCTATGGGAATAGAGGCTAAGCACCGAGTGGATATGGTAAGATGGTGACTCTCTCAATGTTAGGTTAGAGTCCAATGAACATCTTTCTTATCCCATAACTATGTGCCCACATAGGTAAAACACACTTAGTTCTACCTTAGGCAAGTGGAACACCTTCCTTCGGTGTAGAGTCATATGACACCGAATTCCATAATTTAGCTCTCACGGTCTATGTCGGTTAGTGCCTATTCCCATCATGTGAGATGTGCATTATGGTTTTTTAGAGGAGTTCTATGAAGTGTGGGTGGTAGTATGGAATGCCATCCATGCATTGCACGAGTAGGCTTTGAGAGGGTCATAGTGAGTTCTATAAGTCTTAATGGCTAATGTATGAATGTGTCCTAAATGAAGCTAATGAAGAATGTTGACTCTTATATGCTTAAATGAGATGATGTAAAGATGCATGCTAAACTTGGATTGTATTATGAGTTACTTCCTTTTCACGACTTATTGTATATGAATGTGTCTTGCTTATGGTGACTTCAAAGGAGTACTCAGTGTGAGTAGTAGTATGGGATGCAACTTGCACATTGCACAAGTATGACTTAGAGTTGTCTTAGGTAATGGTCCTTAGGTGATGATATGACTTATGTAATGTTTATGTCTTTTGTATGAGTATTGTGTAAAGAATGATATGTTGAATGGTAAGTTAACTTTTGGTGACTTTAGTGTGGTAATTTCGTGTGGATGGTGGTATGGGACTCTATCCATATATTGCACAAGGTATAGCATGAGGGTTGCTTGAGGTGAAGGCATAAACTGAAGTAATGGTTTATATGGTTGATTATGTTCTAAGGTTGATAAATGACTTGTATGTTGGTTATGTTTGAATATTATGCCTCTTATACTTATGTTCATGAAGTTTTATCAAAATGGCATAAAAGCATGACTTTAAAAAAAATGTCCGTTTTAAGCATGTTTTTGCGTGGCTTCCATACTTAGTACTTAATTGTGCTAACCCTTATTTCTCCATTTTAACCAAAGTGTAGGGTTGTGGAGATTTGGTGTTCTTTACTTGAAGAATAGGTTTCTAAGGAGCTTGGAGATGAAGACTTGGTGAGTCCTCATAGTTTCGAAGACAAAATACACTATGTTCCTGTAACACCCCGTATCTGAAACAGACCAAAAATGCAGATTTTGAGAAGTTGCAGGTGCAACTTACGGTCACCATCCACGGACCGTAGATCAGACCACGGTCCGTGCTGGTGGTCCGTGGTTTACCACTGCAGCCCCTCCCCAGAAC
>JAJOOS010024980.1:0-13259 GCA_029582725.1 Solanum chiquidenum
TATATATATATATATATATATATATATATATATTTAACTTAGCTAGTATGTATGTATATATTTAACTTAACTAGTTAAATGAAATAGAAAATCCTAAAAAAAAAAGTATTGTTCCACAACAACGTTGATTAATTATTATCCGGGTAAGGGACTTTGGTATAAAATTGTATAAAAGTATATTTTTAGATCTTCATTTTTGATAAGTTTAAACTCTTTTGTCAACATCCGGTTGTCATATGCCCATATACAATAATTATACAAATTAAAAATTGTAAAAATAAATAAATAAAGATTTGACATTTTTTTTACTATGAATTTTATTCAACTGTTGCGTAGTATTAAATTCTTGTTATTAATTATGCACAAAAAAGAAAAAAATTGTTTCAATTTATATAACACTCTTTTTCTTTGTTGTTATTTTCTAAAAAAAAAAATTATTGTAGTGTTATGATCCGGTTATCTACCTTGACTCAATTACATGAAATAAACAACCTCATAATAACACAAGGGTATAATAGGAAAGAATTTTTTTGTAGAGTTTTAAATCAAACACAAGATTAAGTGGAAAGTAATGAACCAAACACTTGACAAAAAATAATCCCTGCACTACTAATCCCTGCATTACTAATCCCTGCGTTACTAATCCCTGCATTACTAATCCCTGCATTATCAATGTTTGTACCAAACGACCCCTAAGAGATTACTGACTACTGAGAGCAACTTTATCGGCCTATCACAAAGCTGGCCCACCTACGGCCCACCTACTTTTATGCACTCCTCTTCCATTATATTTTAATATTTTCCTTTTTAAATAGTACTAAAAAATAAATTTAAAATATTACAAATTCAGTTAACTCTCGAAATTTCGTATGAACTGTATAATTGGAACGAAGGAAATAACATATATTATTTGAAAAATTACATTAAGAATATCATAAATCCCAATAATTAACAACTTACAATATTTAAAAGGCATATTAACTCTCAAAATTTCACATGTGTCGCATAAATTGGTACAAATGGAGTAATATATATTATTTGAAATTACGTTAAGATTACTATTAATCACAACTTAAAGTATTTAAAAATAGATAACATATATAAAAAATATTATAAATCATAATAATTAACAATTTACAGATATAGTACCCGTGCTTGCATATTAGAAGTGAGAATATTTAGGAGCTTAGGGTCGATCGGTCAATTGCCCGATTTGCCCTTCTTCTTCAACTTCCTCTATTTACTCCAAAAATAGTACTAAAAATCAATTTAAAATATTAAAAAATTGGTTAATTTCACATGTATTGCATAATAGAATAGAGTGAGTAATATATATTATTCGAAAATTATGTAAATAGTACAAAAATATAGTTAAAAATAGTACTAAAAATTCGATCAACTCTTGAAATTTCATATGTACGACATAATTAAGATTGAGTGAGAAATATATATTTGAGGATTACGATAAATTACGCTAAGAGTTTTGTAAATCACAACAATTAACAACTTAAAATATTTGAAAAACGTTTTAAAATGTGATTAACTTTCAAAAATTCACATGTGCTACATAAATTGGGACAAAAAGTGCAACATATATTATTTAAAAAATACGCTAAAATTAATATAAATCATTCACATAAATAGAGACAAATAAAATAGGTCAAACACATATGCAGACCCTTAAACTTGTTTAAATTTTATTTTGGCACTCCAACTCAACCTTGTTCAATTTTAACCCTTCAATTCCAATTGTTATGTTCCATTTAGTGGGATGTGTGTACTTCACACTCAATGACATAACACAAAAACCAATTAAAAACATATACACAACTCCTCTAACTTGCCCCCATTTTTTATTTTGACATGCTAACTTAGCATTATTCCATTTTAATCTTTCACCTCTATTTTATATAGTACCATTTAAATAAAAAATACTCCCTCCGTCCCATTTTATGTGGCAACATTTGACCGGGCACGGAGTTTAATAAATTGATAAAGACTTTGAAATGTTTACCAAATTGTCCTTCAAAAAAATAGACTTATTTTTCTCTCTCCTAATAAATGTATTGGAATACTCTTTTCAAGATTAAGTGGGACCAATAAGGGTAAAAGAGGAATTATACTTTTAAATACTTACCAAATAAGAAAATGTGACATTCTTTTTGGGACTGACCAAAAAGGAAATGTTGCCACATAAAATGGGACGGAGGGAGTACTAAATTTATGATTTCTTCATTTTTATTTATGTTCTTCATTTCCACTTTTTTTCATTTTAAAAATCAACATCATATCTTCTTTTTTTAAAAATAATAATAATGGATGAACATCAAAAAAAAATTAAATTTTTTTTTATAGAGTTTCTGTACATTATTATGAGAAAAAATAATCGACGAAAGTGTTTCTTTTTTTTAAAAAATAATTAATTAAATTAAATAACACCACATATTTTTTTTTCATATCTAGTCTATTTGGACTAACTCAAATACCAGCTTTTAAATTTTTCATTCAATGAAATACGAGTAAAAAAAATTCATGTTCATTGCTAATTTATAACACTATAAAAAATGCTAAAACTCGATAGACTTCATTAGGTTGTCATTGATTTTCTTAAGAAAGAAAATTGACGCACTTTCGTCGGTTGTTTTTCACACAAAAATACAGGAAAACTCTCAAAAATAAATTGTTACTTTAAAAAAAATAATCAATCATTCGTCAATTTTAATTTTTTACAATAACTAACGGATGAACGCCGATTTTTCAAAAGCAAAATTGCAGTTGAAAAGCATATATAGAAATAAAAAATCATAAAATTAATATTTTGTGTTTAATTGGTATATAAAAAATAATAGAGTTGAAGGGTTAATCTTTTATTATTATTTTTAAAAAAATACTTTTTTTTATCTTTCACTCTCTTAGAGAAAGTGTGATGCACACACTTTGCCACATCACTTAGAAGTGCTTAAATGAAACATAAAAATTGGAATTAAATGGTTAAAATGAAACAAGATTGAGTTGAAGTGTCAAAATAAAATTTAGGAATAAATTTAAAAATTTGCATATATATTTGACCAATAAAATAACAAATATTGGGCCTATGCTTGCACGGATTCATTGTATCTAGTATCTTAAATATGAGAGCAAATCGAGTATAATATTGTCGTTGAGTTGGCAAATGGTTAACGTTTATGATGAGCGTAAATAGAGATGCGTGCCAAAGGGACCACCCTATCAGAACCGGTACTCTAATTAGTATTCATAAAGTCAATAATGATCTCAACTCCTTCTTGCTGACATTCACTCAATCTATCTTTTGGTCCCACGCGGGAAAGTGGGAGATCATATTTGAGAAGAGTACACACAAATATTAGATATAATACATAAACATAATTTTTAGCTTTAATTCAACGGACAAATATAATTTTTTTTTTAATTTTGAGTGTGTATAAGTAAATACTTAAATTTATATAAAATTAAACAAGTAAATATACTAATTCTACATGACATAATACACATAGGACGCCAAGTAGGACACAAAATTGTCATGTAGGACGAATGTGTGTATTTGTTCAATTTTATACAAATTTAAGTGTCTACTTGTGCACATCAAAAGTTAAAGATCATAGTTGTCAGCTGATGCCAAATTAAGGGTCATATTTATATATTATGCCAAATATTAAGGACACATACTTTATCATAAAAAATATTTACTCCCTTTTTTAGAATATTTATTTTATTTTATATGAAAATTAATGTTTACATGATGATAATTTCAAACTTAAACTTGAAATTATATTTTAAATTTGTATTTCACTTTTAAACTCATATTTAAGTACATTTGGATATGAACATTATTTCAAATATATTTTTTATAAAAAATATAATAAAACATAACTTTATTTTTTACTCCAACTCCATAAATCTATTCTAATTCAATTTAACTTTTGAAAAGTAAAAAATAACACATAAATTAAAACAGAAAATGATTAGCTTTGTGATCCTGTCACTCTCCCAACTTATAAATGGATCACTATGTTTAAAGTAGAGTCTAAAGGAAAAGGATTCATCAATAAACATGTCCACGAAGATTATAGGAAAAATGAAGCTCAAAAGGACACTACGTACTTATTAAACATTCTTATAATTACGATTGAAAAATATGATGAGTGGGGAAGTGTTTGAAAATGGAGTAATAGTTTGAACTTTTGTCGGAGATAGTTACACGATATTAATATATGCAAAGCTTTTAAATAGAAGTATAAGCGGGTTGAATTAAATGTGGACGTATTAAAATGAACTGAGTTAATAAATGAGTTAGATTGAGATGAGGGAAAATGTGGATCAGAACTTATAATCTATTCTTCCAATTCTTATCAAGTTTTAATTACTCTAGTTGTTCTTTAATAATTTTTAATACCCAATAGAGTTACTCTTTTCATCATTATGGCTTATATAAAATAGGTTATGCACATATGAAATTTGAAAGCCATGGCCCATGGGACATGAGAAACATTTAATCATCCACATTGATATTTTGAAGAGATAAAATGTTGAACTGAATAGACACTTGGAAAAGATCGATTCATTGAAACTACATTTTTGTATCCCAATAATATTTTGGACTCATTAAAAAAACGTTATAGGACTCTTTCAACTTACCAACAACCCACCTTGTGAAAAGGGGGGACAAAGGCAAAGGGCTTACCAACTACGAAAACTTAAATGAATATTGCTGCCGGTTCAATTTGTTTGCCTTATTTTCTTTTGCCGTCCGTTTAAACATGAATATTTCTTCTTCTTTTTGTACCATCTTCAATTATAATTTTCTATGAGCCATATTTAAAATTACGAGATTGAAAAATGTATTTTGATACATTTTTCGTGTTAATATAAGATTTGAAGTTTTTTATTTGATTAAACTTTGTGTCTAGATAAAATTAAATAAAGAAATCAAAACGGAGGGAGTAAATAAACTTTTGGTAAATGCCTTTTTTATAGATCAACAGATCCTAACCTTGTCTCCCGTTTGTTTGTTTTTTCCATTATTTTCAATGTGACTACGAGGAGAAAAAAAAAAAGAAAAATGAAAAATGAAAAAAAGAAAGATGACTCTATCCACTTGATTATGGAGTAGTTTGGTGCTAGATTCCAAATATTTTTTAAATTTATTTGGTGTTTGGTGCTAGATTCCAAATATTTTAAAAATTTATTTGGAACTTATGGAATTGAAGTAGTTCAAGGAATTGTGTTTGATTATCTTTTGCAAACAATATTTGAAATATTATTTGCACTTGAAAGTATTTAAATATAATTTCAAAATTTTAAAAAACGTTATAAGCTATTTTTCATGTATTTCAAATTAGAATTAAAATTTTTATGATTAAACAATATCTTTTAAATAAAAAAATAAATTATTCTATAAAACTCGGTTGCTCACTTGGTCAAGAATGGCCGCCTTGGTCCACTCACCAAACTTTTAGCATCTTTGGTAAGTCATTTTTTAAAAACTGTTTCTCTGAAGAATATTTTTCGAAAATTCATCTATTAAAATGAAAATAATGTCAGTAAATTGGAACGTTTTGAAAGAATATCAATAAATGAAGTGTAAACATGAAAAAAAAAGCCTCTGATAATTTTTTGAATTTTAAATAATTCACTTAATATGAGCTAGTGGGAGTATTAAAAATGGATAATAAAATAAGTATTTGTTGGAGTAACAATATGAAGTTAAAAGATGAGAGAGTTGTAAAGAAAAATGATTTTCGACGATAAATAACCTTTATATTTTAAAATATTTGGATTTTTCTCAACCATAAAATATATACTTTTAAAATAAATATCTCGGAATTTTTTTTTCTGTCATATATACCATACACATATTCATATCAGGCGAACCTTTCCTGTTTCTGTTTTTGTACTACTTAATTATTAGCATCCCTAGACAAAATTACGTCAATTTTCAATTGGTAACCTAAATATTTTAGTCAAAAGTTACTAACACAATTTTATTTTATTTTCTTTTGTGATTATTCCTTTCAACATTTTTTAAAGATTTTAATATAGTTTATTAAATTCTGAAGTTTGAGGTGTCATCAGTATGTGCTATTTGGAGTTAATATCTCAAAATGTCACTCAACTTTAAGAATTTATCTAGCAAAGTGACTAAACTTAATTTTGTATCAATAAAATCACTCAATCAAATTTATCATTAAAAAAACAAAATATATTTTTAAATATCTGATCACAATTAAAATAATAAATAAATAGCTTAAACTTACTACTTTATTATATGTTATAAAATAAAATAATAAAAGATAATTTTATCAATTTTATTTGGTAGATTACTACTGCTTCATTGCAATGCCGACTGTCAAACTTGCTCTGGTAGTTTAATCAATTTCGATAATTTATTAATTTCCTTTGATTAATTACTATTGCTTCATTTGACGGTAACCACACTTGTTGTGATGGTTTAATCAATTTTTTGTTTGTGTGAATCTCTTTTTCATTTTAAAAAAAATTAAAATAAAAGTGAGGTTCCATGTATCATGACGCTAGTTTGGAGAATTTTAGGTTCAAAGTTTGATAAATTTATCTTTTATTTTGAATTTTTATTATTTTATAATGAAATAGTAATTTTGAGTCATGTATTCAGTAGTTTAATCATGAACATAATATAAAAAATAATTTATTTGTGGTGTGAATTGTTTTTAATAAGGAATTGATTGAGTGATTTTATTGATATAAAGGCTTAAGTTGAGTGATTTTATTGATACAAAATAAAGTTTAGTGACTTTGCTAGATAAATTTCTAAAGTTGAGTGACCTTTTGAATATTAACTCGTGCTATTTGCATAGTAGAAATATGTATGTATACAAGTAAGCATTTTTTCTCTCTTTCTTTACACTAGTCAATCAATGTTATAAACGAATTAAACAAAATAATCAATATGACAGTATCCTATAATTGGAGCTTAAATCATGAATATAAGAAGGAGAAGGAGAAGG
Organism: Solanum chiquidenum; assembly: GCA_029582725.1. Classification (NCBI taxonomy): domain Eukaryota; kingdom Viridiplantae; phylum Streptophyta; class Magnoliopsida; order Solanales; family Solanaceae; genus Solanum; species Solanum chiquidenum. The sequence goes on from JAJOOS010024980.1 coordinate 7,005, forward strand.
AGAGGCTTCAAAATTAATGGAACTTTTGAAACATTAATATTTAGCTCCCGTTGGCCCTAGATTTTAAAATTGAAATTTGATTTTTTGAGTTTTTGAAGTGTAATTTTAAACTTTAAAAAGTTGTGTTTAGACATGCATTTTACTTGAAAAAAAATTGAATTTTATTAGTGAAAGTGAAATTTCTCTTAGACTAGTTTTAGTAACTTGATTTTTTTCTTCTTCTGAAAACATATTTTTGAAAATTAATTCATAGTCAAATACATATTTGAAGATAATTTTTAAAAATCTGGTGGCCAAAAATAACTTGTAGTTTCTTGCCTATCATAGTTATTGCATTTTGATCTGTTACTATTCTCTGTGTATTTTTTTCTTTGTTATCGCACAATATTGTTTTTTTATTTCTTCTTTTCATTACTCTCTAGTACTGCATTCCTCACTAAGTAGTCATACACTTTGTTATTATTATTATTATTATTTTCAATAATTGTTTTAATTTATTGCACTTGGGTCAAGATTTTTCAGAAAATAAATCATCTATTTCATAAATAAGGCTTAAAATCTATATACATAATCCTTCCAAAACCCTAACCGTGGAATTACACTACATTGTTGTTGTATTGTTTTTTCACAGTCATACTAATCCTAAGGCTTTTTAAGAAAAAAAATCAGGCTGTGCGTTGTCCAATTGACATGATTTCCTCTATATAAAGAATACTTTTGTTCCTAAGTTTGTCAAAGAAAGCCCATAAATTATACACTGAAATTTGAAAATATGGGAAAGTGAGAGGTGGGTAGTGGGTATTGGTAGGTAATGGATAATGAAAGTCAAAAAAAGGTGTTTGATTAAGTGATGGTATTAGCCAGGAGGAGACTTCACCAACTTCCTGTCTTTTTCAGCCAACCACTCTATTGTTTTCCACTACTATAAATTCAGCTATTTTCATCTCTACAAAAGCAGGTTGGTTGCTTACTTAAGACTTTTATCTATTTTAGAGAACAAAAAGATAGTTAAAAAATATCCATAAGCAATGGCAAGCAATGGAGAAAATGGAAGACATCAAGAAGTTGGACACAAGAGTCTCTTGCAAAGTGATGCCCTTTATCAGGTAAATTAAAGGTCACATACAAGAATCAATTTACTAGTGTAAAACTTTTTATGAACATGTTGATTTTAATAAATTGTTTGAACAGTATATTCTTGAAACAAGTGTGTACCCAAGAGAGCCTGAAGCCATGAAAGAGCTGAGAGAGATTACTGCAAAACACCCTTGGTAATAACTCATTTTAGTTTATCCAATTGGATACTTAAATATTGTAGCTGGAACTAATTAAGTATAAAATCTTCATTTGGTGGAAAAAACAGGAACCTTATGACCACCTCTGCTGATGAAGGACAATTCTTGAATATGCTTCTCAAACTCATCAATGCCAAAAACACAATGGAAATTGGTGTTTTTACTGGTTACTCTCTGCTTGCTACTGCCATGGCTCTTCCTGATGATGGCAAGGTAATTAACTTTTACTAACAAATGATAATTGAACTTCATTATAAATAGTAGAGTACTAATTTGCTAAAATTGATTGATGATTCAGATTCTAGCCATGGATATCAACCGCGATAACTATGAGATTGGTCTTCCAGTAATTGAAAAGGCTGGTCTAGCACACAAAATTGAATTCAGAGAAGGCCCTGCACTTCCTGTTCTTGACCAAATGATTGAAGACGTAAGTACATAAAGTTCCATCAACATTACAACAAATAAATAAACTGATAACTTGTCTATGTGTTAAACTTTCTTTCGAATAATTTTTTATAACAGGGCCAATACCATGGATCATATGATTTCATATTTGTGGATGCTGACAAGGACAATTACTTGAACTATCACAAGAGATTAATCGACTTGGTGAAGGTTGGTGGAGTAATTGGCTACGACAACACCCTATGGAACGGATCAGTTGTGGCACCACCTGATGCACCCCTCAGGAAATATGTTAGGTATTATAGGGATTTCGTATTGGAACTCAACAAGGCCTTGGCTGCTGATCCCAGAATTGAAATTTGTCAGCTTCCTGTTGGTGATGGCATCACTCTTTGCCGTCGCATCAGTTAAAATATTCGTATAGTACTATTGGTGGCAACCAAGAATGATGAGTCATGACAATGGAGGATTTATCATTTTTGAAATCCCCTGTTTTACTCATTCGTTTATTTTTACCCTTTTAGTTCTGTATTCTGGCAGAAGTTTGCATTGTCTACGTTACCAAATGCTTATTTCACAATGTATTTTGATAAATAAAAAAAAAAAAAGAAATTCAAGTTGAATGATCAAATGTACACAAATGTCATATGTCAATGGGGCTAGTGGGGAATCTGTTAGGTGACACCCATGACCAAACTGGTGCGAAATGCAGTTTCCAACAAAAAGATGAGGTTTGAATTAGTTAAGGTCATTCATCCACAAACTTTTACTGCTAGTATTGATTAGCTAGAAGCATCTTTCAACAACTTCCAAGCACCAAACTACTCATTTGATGCGTTATTGCTGCAATTGTAGGTTGACTTTTAGGTTATTGAAACAATCAACAAAATCCACAATGGAGATTTTCACAAATATGATCAGGCAATTAGAGTAATTTTTCTGGGCGAGGGCATAACTTTGAAAATTATGCTGCTTGGTCTTATATGCAAAAATCTTTACAACAGAGATAAAAATTTAAACACAAGCCTTCAAGGTATGTTATTCTTGAAAAAAAATTGAATTCTGACTTTGCCTGAATTAGACGTGTTTATCCCCAATTGCATTTGACAGACTCGCGTTGGAGAAGAAAAATACACCATACATATACAAGCAGATTAGTGAATTACATTTGGCAAATGGCAATGTCATAGCTATTTTCAACTCATCTTTGAATTCCAAGTACTTTGTTTTTTTAAGTACTTGAGTTTTCCATTGTTAGATAGTGAGAAAATTACTACTAATCTGAACCTGATTAATCTAACTACTCTCTCTTACTAATTTATGCGACTCTTTAATTTCAAACATTTTTTGTCCTCAATTACAGGTTTTTATAGCTACAGAAATCTCAGGGTATATTTAAGACAGAAAATTATTAGTTATACTTTTAAATTTTGATGTGTGTCAAAAGTTTTTTTTTTTTGTTAAATAAAAAGGCTTTCAGGCATAATCAAACACCGCTATATAAATAAAATTGGGTAACATTTTGTCGTTTGCGCACAGCCTTCATCATGATCCTAAGTAGGAATTTGGCATAAATTTCAAATATTTTTCACTTTATTTAAAATTTATTGAGTTGGAGTGAAAGATGAAGCTTTGTTTAATTAACTTTTTGTAAATAAATATATAGAATAATGTTCATGCTTGAATATATTTAAATACAACTTTAAAAATGAAATGTTAGCTGAAAAACAAGTCATGAACTGTTTTGTAATTTAAATGCAACTTTAAGTTGAATTTGAAAATTTTCATGTCAAACCCTATTTTTAGTGAAAAATTTCAAGAAAAAAAATATAAATTTATGGCCAAACTGGTCCAATTTTAATCCATTTGATTTACACTCCTTATCTCAAATATATTCGTTATTTTGTATCACTATAGAAATCAAATTGACCAATATTGTGGAATAAAATGACTCATAGAAATTCGTTGTCTAAAAAAATATTACAAAATAAATACTACAGGTAAGATTGAATTTTTCAACTTCGATAAGAGGAAGTTGCTGAAATGATAGACACTCTTCACCTCCAATGGTAGGTTCGAGGCACTGAGGGAGTAGAAAAATAATAATCTAAACCTCAATATAGATAAATAAATATAAGTTTAAGTTATATATATTGTCACCATCGGATCATCCAAAATAAGATATCCTACTTGCTACACAATTTCATTATCTCACTCCGCTTTCATTCAAAAACTTATTTATCCGTAGAAGTAGAAGTCTTCCATCCATATGTGACCACGGTGTATGTTACTTAAACTCAATAAAAATAATCATTCTTTAACAAATGTTCATCCTCATTATTTGTTAGTTTTAAGTCAGCAACCAACTACTTTTAATGATAATCATTTAGAGTTAGTAATAATCCTAGAATTTTCTTTAGAAAATATAAGCAATTAGTTGTCCACTTGACATGGATTGATCTTTAAATAGAGAATACTTTTCAACTTAAATTGTCAAACAAAGAGGCCCAATCTGGAATTAGGAAAGTGAGAGGTTGGTGGTGAGTATTGTAAGGTAATGAAATTTTAAGTCAAAAAAGGAGTTGGTCGTTGGTTATATTCTCCAAGAAACTGTACAAGAAAGAGCCAAATATTCACCAACTTCCAATCATTGTCACCCAAACAACCCCTCCACTCTTTACACAATATCTCTCTCTTGTTTTCTACTAGTATAAATTAAGCCATTTTCGTCTCTACAATAGCAGGTTGCTTACCTAAGACTAATCTACATCAGAAACAAAAGATAGCTAGCATATCCACTTCAATACCAAGCAGCAATGGCAAGCAATGGAGAAAATGGTAGACACCAAGAAGTTGGACACAAGAGTCTCTTGCAAAGCGATGCCCTATATCAGGTAAGAAAATTCACTTTTAATTCATATTGTCATACAAGAAATTAGTATGCATGTAAAACATTTTATGAACGTCGTGTTGGTCTTAATAAATTGTTTGATTTGTGTTTGAACAGTACATTCTTGAAACAAGCGTGTACCCGAGAGAGCCTGAAGCTATGAAAGAGCTAAGAGAGATTACTGCAAAACACCCTTGGTAATAACTCATTTTAGTTCATCCAATTGTATACTTAAATATTGTAGCTTATATCTTCCTTTGGTGGAAAAAACAGGAACCTTATGACCACCTCTGCTGATGAAGGACAATTCTTGAATATGCTTCTCAAACTCATCAATGCCAAAAACACCATGGAAATTGGCGTTTTTACTGGTTACTCTCTGCTGGCAACTGCCATGGCTCTTCCTGATGATGGCAAGGTAATTAACTTATACCAATTTCTTCTAGTTTTACCGATCATAAATATTAAACTTATAAATTTGTACTAATCTACTTAAACTGATTCAGATTCTAGCCATGGATATCAACCGCGATAACTATGAGATTGGTCTTCCAGTAATTGAAAAGGCTGGTCTAGCACACAAAATTGAATTCAGAGAAGGCCCTGCACTTCCTGTTCTTGACCAAATGATTGAAGACGTAAGTACCTAAAATCCCATGAACATAACAACAAATAAATAAATATATTGATAACTTTTGAATAATTTTTTATAACAGGGGAAATACCATGGATCATATGACTTCATATTTGTGGACGCTGACAAAGACAACTATTTGAACTATCACAAGAGATTAATCGACTTGGTTAAGGTTGGTGGAGTAATTGGCTATGACAACACACTATGGAACGGATCAGTAGTTGCACCACCTGATGCACCACTCAGAAAATACGTTAGGTATTATAGAGATTTCGTATTGGAACTCAACAAGGCCTTAGCTGCTGATCCCAGAATCGAAATCTGCCAGCTTCCCGTTGGTGATGGCATTACCCTTTGCCGTCGTATCAGTTAAAATATTCAACATTGCCACAGGGTTCATGACAACGGCGATTTTTTTTTTTTATCATTTTTGAAATTCTCTGGTTTAGTCTTCCGTTTATTTTTCCCTTTTTAGTTCTGTCTATTGGCAAAGGTTGCATTGTCTATGTTACCTACTGCTTATTTCACAATGTATATTTTTATAAATTATAAAAGAAATTCATGTTCAGAGATCTAATGTCCAAAATGTCAATAGGTCAACGGGGGCAAGTTTATAATTTGTTACATCACACGGGGTGTAAAAGGGGGGCTATTATTCTATTTTTGGGCCAATGCACTAAAATCAACCAAATTAGATCTCAAGGGAGATTTTTACAACGAAAAATCACGCCCTATACACATTTAAGAGTCAATTTTACGGGTTTTAAACATACTTTTAAAAAATTCTTACTTATAAAAGTTTATTTACGAGTTATGACATATCATTTAAAGTTAATTTTATTTAAAAATTAATTTCCATTTATTTAATAAATGATTAATCTATTTATGGTTTTTTATTATTAATTAATAATATAGAATTAAATTGATTTCTGTTCCTTTTTTAAATCTGAAATTATCAGTTACATAGATATAGGGATTCACCTACAACACGTTTCCTTCTTTACCGTTACCACCTCCCATACGTC
>JAJOOS010024981.1:0-10230 GCA_029582725.1 Solanum chiquidenum
ATTTCTTATTTTATTATCATTATTTTTATCGTTATATAAATATAAATAAATGATGGATATACAATGATCTTATATATATGACATATATTATCTGTCGAAAGGGTACATAAAATTATTCTATTTTAATTGATAAAATGAGATTAAGAAGAAAAAAATATTTCCTACATTTTATTTGTTAAAGTTATTTTAGAAGAAAGAAAACAAGAATAGTGTTCTTTAATAATATTTTAATTAGGAAGAAGATGTGTTTTTAAAGAAAAAATATAATATATTTATTCTGAAAAAGGCATTTTTTGACCCATTTTATAACTATAGGGGCATTTCTGGACCAAAGTATTGTCTGCAAGGGCATTTTTATGCCAAAGTATTAATGATAAGGGCATTTTTGAGCCAAACTATAAACGAAGGACATTTTTGTTCCTTTCATATAGTTTAAGGGCATTTTTGACCCTTTTCCCAAAAAAAAATAAGAAAATATCACGTTCTTTTCATGATGTTACAAGATTATTTGGATATGATTTTCTTAAACATTACTATTCACAAATATATTACCAAAAACAAAATATTTGTAATTATTAATTGATACATCGTTAAACTCGATGCTTATCGATAATTAATTAAAATATTTTGAAATCTTTTCCCACATAGCAGTCAAAAAAGTTGCTAGAATCTACTACTACAATTAGGTTAACGATTTTGACTTCCTAAAATTTTTTGGAATCATTTAGTCAATTAGTAGCCTAGGTTTAATTTTCTATATTCATCCAACATTATTATCAACCTTTTTCTTCACCATCAACATCAACTATATAAAAAATACTTGTTTTTTTTTAAAAATAAAATATAAAAGTTCTCTGACAAGTTCATTTAACCTGCTATTTTTATATATTTAGGATTGTATGTTTTTGTTTTAGATTAGTAGTATTTAATATATTCTAATATTGGTTCTTTAACGTGCTAAAATAAACATTTATTATTATAGTAAAAAAATGGACTTTATAACCATTTATGTGATGAAATTAGAGCTTGATGAAAGGATTAGTTGAGATTTAATACACGGAAGAATCAACTTAATAAAAAATAGGATCACAATAGAGTTTTCAATCATGATTCGATAACATATCGAAGTCAATGTCACTGATGCATTTTGGACTGGTAATATCTCAGTATATCAAGAATAATTCTACATAATCGGGTGATTATCGACATCGCTTTCACAAGACCTCCTCTTCCCGATCCCAATTCTCTGCTCAATCGGTGAACAATAATAATACTTAAATATTATTAAGAGTAACTCTTTTCATAAACTTTTTATACATACTATACTTAGTAAATATTTGGATTATGGAAAGTAAAATACTACCCACCATGGAAACTTCACTATAAAGAAACTTTATAAAATGGCGTTATTGTACCTCTTTTTAAATTATGAAAAGTAACATTTTCAAAAAGCTAGCTTTCCCCCATTTATAAAAGCACAATCATGTACTTTATAGATAACATTCCTAATTATGGAGCACAAGGAAAAGTTTTTTGGACAATCTATGACAATATTTATTACTATATTTTTAATGAAATTTTTTAAAATAAATGAGCATATATGTCGTATGCAATAAATGCTACCAAAACTTCTATTAAAATATTTTTTTTAATAAAAGAACTAAACTAAAATAAGTGCTAATTATACTTACTAAAATTAATCAATTGCTTATATCATAAATAACTTTATGCGTGATATTCAATTTAAGTAAAAAAAGATTGATGCGAGAGTTTTCGAGCTAACATCTGACTATATATTTTAGATCAAATTTTGAAAATCTGTCTTAAAAATATTTTCACATTCTAATTATAGAAATTTCATCACTCACAAAAATTCATTATTTTTACTTATAAAATACATGTTTAAAAATATTTTTAAGTCCGTAAAATCACAATTTCAAAATCTATGCTCATACGAAAACTTAAACCGAATAAAAATAAATAAATTCATGTGCCTAGGAGATTATTATTATAGACTATAGTTAAATAAACATAGTTGGTAACTAAGTGAGATTAGATATTAACGACGTCGTTAAGCACCTCGATAAATGTGACCGTTTATCCCAGGTGTATTCAAAATAGAAATACCCCATCCAGCGGCGCGTGCTAATCACCTTCCTCTTTCTTCTTTGTACTGTTATACAGTACTCCTCTCCTCTGCTTCAAATTTTGTCCGTTTCACTTTTTCTCTCTCTAAATCTCCATTTTCATCTCTCTCTAAATCTGAACCCCATTTCCTCAAAATCACACCCATTTTGCAATTTCAATTTCAAGCCCTAGAAGAGCTAAAACAGTGGAGAAATGGGTTGTGCTCAATCAAGAATAGAAAACGAAGAATCAGTTTCAAGATGCAAAGATCGGAGAAACTTCATGAAAGAAGCTGTTAACTATAGAAACTTCTTTGCTGCTGCACATTCAGCTTATGCCATTGCTTTGAAAAACACTGGTGCTGCTTTGAGTGATTATGCTCAAGGTGAAACCCCACCTGAGCTGCCACCGCCGGCTGTTAGTGAGCCGCCGCCACCACCACCACCGCTATCGAATATGGAAGCTAGCCCACTCCCACCACCCCCTCCTCCCCCACCAACTTTCTCACCTATAACCCCACTTCAACGCTCTTTTACTATGCCTGAACTGTCGAAACCCAGAGGTAGGAAAATGAAAGGCATTGGTATTGATGAGCATGATGAGGAAATTGAGGAGGAGGAGGAAGAGGAAGGTGATGGTTTGAAACTGAGAGAAAAGCGAAATGGACTGGGGTACGAGAAGCCTATGAAGGAGCCATTGCCACCCCGGCCGCCGGGTCCAGGGGAGTCGTGGGATTATTTCTTTGAGAATGTGAACACGGGACAGTCATTAGAAGGAGTGGAGGAAGAAGAAGAAGAGGATGAGGAGGAGTTGAACGAAGAGAATATCGAAATTCAAAACAAAAGATTTGATAATGTGGGTAGAAATGAGCATATAGATGATCAGTTCAAGACACCAGAGAAGAAGGGGAAAGTGGAGAGTGAGGTTGAAGAGACCCCAATGGCGGATGAACCAGAGAGAGTCTTTAAGCATTCAAACACTGCGCCTTCTGAGATGAGAGGTGGAGTAGTAGTGGGAGGTGGGAATGTTGTGTATGGTAACAATGCTGATTTCTTTAAAGTTTTAGGCGAGATTGATGATCACTTCCTTAAAGCTTCCGAGAATGCACAAGAGGTTTCGAAGATGCTTGAGGCTACTCGATTGCATTACCACTCAAACTTCGCTGATAATCGAGGTAATTTGATGTTTAGTCATGCTTTAAGATGATATAGAATGGATAGATACCGTTATTGTTTTATCTTTCAGATGTTAGCACTGCAAAGTCCTTTTTTTCGCTACTCAAAGAGAATGGGGATTTGGTAAATTCACTCATATCAGTGACAGTTTGAACATAGCTGGGTACAGGGAGTTAGGCTTTTCCAATCTGTTGTTTGACTGACTAACTTGTTTATTCACAGAGATCTACTTGTCTTATGGGAAACAGCCAGGAGCCTGTTTTGATACAGTTAATTTTTATGATCCAAGGCTCCAAGCATTTAACAGCACAAAACTGAAGCAACAATGTTGTTTGATCTTATTGGATGTTGATAGTGAATAGTCCTTTTTCCGCAGGACATATAGACCATGCAGCTAGGGTAATGCGAGTCATTACATGGAACAAATCATTTAAGGGTGTACCGAATGGTGATGGTAGTAAGGATGATTATGACATCGACGAATATGAGACTCATGCCACTGTTTTGGACAAATTGCTGGCTTGGGAGAAGAAACTTTATGATGAAATGAAGGTGTTTACTGCTTCTTGTTCCTGTACTTTCTCTTTGCTAAAATCTTGGAATTTATGTTTGATTTATGATTCATGTTTGAGATATGGGCTATAGGAAGCATGTTCACCAGATCCTCTGTTGCATATCAGATCCTACTCGTGCTAAACTTGGAGAATAGCCCCTATTATCTCCCCCACCCTTTCGGTAATTTCAGACATAAATGCGCATCAACTTCAACATGCTTTTCCATTAAGGGAACTTCTTAAATAGAAATCAAAAGAGTATTCCTAGGAAGTATGTAGCAAATGAAAGGTGTGAATAAGATCCTGCTCGGAGTATATCTGGTAGAAAATTCAATCCTGTTATCTCCATCTAGTTAAATATGCTGGAAGAGGGGGTGGCTGGTGCATTCACCCAGTCTATTTAAGTTGTGGCAAACTCAAAAAACTTGATATCTATGCAGTTTTATACATTAATCGTTTGTACTTTGCAGTCTGCCCCCTAATTTTCCAAATCCTAGTTTGTCTAAATGTCTGTTTAAAACACCATTATCATTGTGTCATTGTCCAAGCTACTCTGGGCATGATTAGTTGCATTCTGCACCTCCAATTCCATTCTGTTTCTCTCTGTAGCTTATCCTTCCTTTTGAGTTGAGGTTTCTATACAGCTTTTTGGTGTCTGTCTGTCTAGTGTCATGTCATTGACCTTCATTAATAGCATATTGTTCCTATTGTCCAAAAAGCTGATGGTTTATGGAAGTGTTATTTTGTTGATTTCAATAGGCTGGTGAGCTTATAAAACATGAATATCAGAGGAAAGTTGCCTTGCTAAACAAGCTGAAGAAACGGAATGCTACCTTGGAATCACTGGAGAAGACTAAGGCTGCTGTTAGCCATTTGCATACGCGATATATAGTTGACATGCAGTCATTGGATTCGACAGTTAGTGAAGTAAACGACATTCGTGACAAGCAGCTTTACCCTAAGCTGGCTGCTCTTGTTCAAGGGTAAGTTCTCATGTTCTTAGCTGTTCCTCATAATGAAGATTACATTTTAATGCATGTGTTCCTAGTGGTCATTCTTTCTGGTCCACTAGGGACATTCTCATGTGTAATCTTCCAACTACCATCGTATCTAGATTTTCTTTACCACAAATTATTACATCTAGAAACTGTTGCTACTATACCTGATTTAAAGGTCAATCTTCTATGTTTAAGTCTTTGGAAACTGCGGTTGTTTAACAGAAGTTGTGTAATAGTGGGGTTGATCTATTTCAGCATGCCAGCTAGCTTTTCCTACATTTAGATGCTCGTCATCCTATTTTATCACAATATTGGTTAATGGTTCTGATATTTATTTTTTTGTTGATAAAGTAAGGTATTTCATTCACAAAAGAGCATCAAGAAGATGCATAGTTACATCTTACAAAAGAAAAATTGACAAAGGAAAACCAATATAAAGAAAAAGGTTGTTCCTTTACAGTTAGTCAATCTAAGACAAGGGAACCAATAAACTCCATAAATTGTTCGGTGCTAGATACATTAGCACCTCTGCTTAATAATGGTTTTGATATTATTAAGCAGCAGTTTGCTCTGTTAGTCTTCCTCAAAGGAACAATGGTCTTACAAACTAAGCTCCTATGACAAATTCTTACGACTAGATTTACTTATAAAAATAAAATAAAAATTCTTACGAGTCGATGGTATGCAACAACTACTACTACTATGCCTTAATCACAAAATTAGTGAGACACTCAAAGTAAAACTTACAAAATTAGTCTTTTGAAGATCGAAGAAACTCCTGGCTGTATGAATTTTCACTGTCCAAATTGTATATTATGACAACTCTACCCATCAAAATTTGTCAGACAGTCCTCAAGTATTTCTGGCTTTAAAATGACATCTGTGTTACCAGAACACCTCACACTTAGGGGTGGCAATTTCAGCCCATATTAATGAAATGAGTCCATTTTGCCCATATTTAATGACTTGGATCACTCATATTTTAATTGGTTAAATATGGGCTTCAAGCTATTTTAAGAGTCTCTACAAATATGGTCAAAATGGGTTAAATATGGGTATCCATATTGATCCATAATAGATCACTTAGTTTTCACTTCCACTCAAAATTCTTAATTGTGCTAAAAAATAAAAAAATTAATATTAATTTTCAAAAATTCAATTAATTTTCAAACTTAGTTGAAAATACAGATTTTTTTTTTTTGTTTTTGGAAAGCAAAAAAAATTTAGGGGTCGGTTGGTGGATGGGGAGGGGGGAGGGGGTAAATTTTTTTTTTTGAAAAACAGATTTTTTTAAATGGGTTAGAACCATTTTACCCAAGCCATATTTGACCAAATCCATATTTACCTATATTCTATTTGGGTGGATTGTAATCCAAACCATTTTTGCTCAATCCATATTCAATCCATCCAAATCCGATCCAATCTAACCATTTGCCACCCCTACTCACAGTAGTTTCTCCCGACCGTTTGATCCTGAAAAAGAAGCAAGCATGTAATTTAATTAAGGAGTGAAGGATCACTTCGACTTCAAAACATATAAGAAAGAAAAAAAGAGGCCAAGTCATTGAACTGTCCGCATCTCTTATTCTTGGTCCACACCAATGGTCTCAAACCTTGATGTTCTTTCCTCTTCTGCTTGTTTGGCTTGATAGTGGCATTAAAATGAGAGTTAAAATGTATACATTCTAATATCAATTCAAGAATGGCGGGGGTGGTCTAGTGGTAAGAGCTTAGCGCGTGATATATGGATTATAGGCGCATGCCATGGATTATTGCCCATTATTACAACAATAACAACTATGCCTCAATCCCAAATAAGTTGAGGTCCTCAGTAATGAGTGACCTTGTTATCTAAATGAACTCATCTCAGGCCAATATGATACAAAACAAAAATAATAGCACCCAAGGGTGTGGCCTAGTGGTCAATGAAGTGGGTAGAGAACTATGAGTTCAAATCCCAGTGGAGGCAAACACACTAAGTGATTTCTTGTGATCTGTACCAGTCGTGTTGAATAGAATTAGCAGGTACATGTGCTTGGAACCGAGGTCTTTCTCGGGTGGACTACAAGTGGAGTTGTAATTGACTTTAGACCTTATGGAGCACGATTTTATGTAGGCATCGTAAGATATAAACACAAATGATTGGTGATTTCGCTAATTGTGTGGAATATAAGTTAGAAGTAATCTTGAAGTTTCCTGCCACAAGCAATAAGTTGTATATTTATCTATCTTGACCTGTTTTAGACACGGAACATTTGGAAATATCTTCTTTTCTGCTGTTTGTGATTGGTCCACCAATTCATTTATGAATTTCTGAAAGTTCATTATCGAAGAACAACAGTTCAATTCGTGCATTACTGTAGAGCCAGTATTAGTATGTGAGAGTCCTTGACCTGCCTCATATTAGTAAAATTGATTCATTTGGTTTTGCTTTGTGCATAATTCTCTCCTAGCATTCAGCCTAGTGAATAAGATTCTTTTAAAGCTTATGATTCCTTCTTTCTTTTTCTTTCTTTTAGCTTAAAACCCGTGTAAATGCATTGTTATGCATATTTTCGGAATTTAGGAATCAAGTAGCATAGGTTTAGGTATTTACTTTTTGATATTCTAGCAGGCGGTCTTCTCCTTTTGTCCTCAATGATGAGTAATCTACATTAGCATACATATCCTTTCTAGGGCATCTGTGATGCTGTCTACTGATTTTATGAAACAGATGGATTTCCTATCATCTGTATGTTCCAAATTTTGGGTGGGTTGGTATGAAGGAAAATGTTTTCCAATTTTCTCATGTTTGGTTGGATTAAATGTTTTGGAAAATGTTTTCCAAATCAACTTATTTTCCTCAAATTTAAGGAAAATGACTTCCCCTCGATACTAATCCTAGATTCGACTCTTGATTCTCAATTCGAGACACGACTCTCGACCTCGATTTGAGACCCAACTCCTTAGTTTCAGTTTGAGATGGGGTCAAATCTCGAGTTAGGATTAAAGGTCGAATTCCAGGTCAAGTGTCGGGGTCGGGATGGGGTTTCAAGTTGGGTATCGGGTTGTCAGGGGTCGGATTAGGTCTTGGGTTTCGGGCTGGGAGTCGGGATTAGGTCTTGGGATTGTGTCTTCATTCGGGTCATGGTCAAGTCATGTCCCAGTTCAAATGTCGTGTCCGGAGTAGGGGTTAGGTCTTGGATCGACTGTTAGGGTCAAAGTATTTTCTACTGTATTGCCAAAAAATAAAAGATATTTTCTAAAAAAGGTTTTTCATTCCAAAGTTGCTTGAACTCTTCACTTTTGGTGCCGCACCCGTGTCGACACGACATGGGTGTGGGATCCGTGTCCGAATTGGTCAACGTATTTTGGGTACTTTGACCAAAATCGATGGGGAAAGACGGGACAATTTTAATGATTCATATAATAAATACAAAAGCTAAGGTGAAATTGAAGAAAATGGAATATCTTTTATCTAAAAATTTCTATGTCACTCCTTTTCCTTTAATCTCCTTCCATGATTCTCCTCAAGTTCTCCACATAATATCTCATAATTTAGGTTTTATAGCTCTACTTTTAGATATTTTAATTATTTTTAGGCCAATCCCCGCACCCTTATCCATATATGGATCCATATCCCCGAATCTTAAAAACTAGATCATGAATGATTCGACCTCTAGATCCGCACCCGTATCGGACACCCGCACCGAGTCCGAGCAACTTAGTTTCATTCTCCAATCATATTATATTTTCCACTCATCAACCAAACATGAAAAAATAAGTTAGAAATCAACTTATTTTCCTAGAAAACATTTTCCTTCCTACCAAACACAAGTACAAGAAGTACCAATTTGTTTGAATTAGTAGTTTCTTGGTTGCCCCTCTATATATATCCATGTATCTTTTTGTATATATGTTTCCCGAAGGGTCACTTGGTTTTGAATGTTATTTCTTCTTCTGTGTAGCTGCTTTGCTGGGACTATGGATTTGTATAAATCCTGCCTAGTAGTACATAATATTTGGTAATGATATAAAGGGTCACGCCACCATATGACATAGTTGCAATTAAAAAAAACTAGATACAGTTAAATAATAATGTGAAAAGTAAAAAACAATTTAATAATTTATTAAACAATATAATTATTATAATTGTTAATTAATCATAACACTCCCTTTGTGCCAATTTATGTGATTATTTAGTGTCAAAAGGAATATCACTTTCTATAATTAGAAATAATTTAACTTTAAAATATTTCTTTTATGCTTATGAAATGATGATTTATAGTCCTACAAATGTCTAAAGTTTGTCAAGTCAAACGTGCCAAGTATCAGCTTTTGCTTTTGCTTTGCAGGATGGTTAGCATGTGGGAATTCATGTTTAGTCATCACAAGAACCAACTGCAGTTGGCTACTGATCTCAAAGCCATTGAAATCTCCGGGTTCCCTTTGGAAACAAGCAAACACCATCATGAACGTACGATCCAGCTTGGTAATGTTATCAAGGAATGGCATGATCATTTTGACAACCTTGTGAAAAATCAAAAGCTATACATCCAAACACTCCACAGCTGGTTGAAGCTAAATCTCATACCCATTGAAAGCAGCCTAAAAGAAAAGATCTCGTCGCCTCCTCGAGTACAGAGTCCCCCAATTCAAGCCCTTCTCCACTCCTGGCAGGAACTTCTTGAGAAGCTGCCTGATGAGCTCGCCAGAAGTGCCATTGCTTCCTTTGAAGCAGTGATAAGGACCATCATTATTCATCAGGAGGAAGAGATGAAGCTGAAGGATAAGTGTGAGGAAACTAAAAAAGAGTACATACGCAAAAGGCAAGCATTTGAAGATTGGTACCAAAAGTATATGCAACGTAGAACTCCACCCGATATGACAGATACCGATAGAGCTACAGAGTCCAAAGATCCTGTTGTGGAAAAGCAGTTGCTTGTGGACACACTGAAGAAGAGGTTGGACGAGGAGACAGAAGCTCACCAGAGGCTATGTATTCAAGTTAGGGAGAAGTCATTAGGGAGTCTCAAGATCCGGTTGCCTGAACTATTCCGAGTCATGTCGGAGTATTCTTATGCATGTCTAGAGGCTTATGGTCGATTAAGATTGATCGTACAGTCACAGCACTCAAATGGGAGTTCACAAGGGTCTTAGGCTCTCCTTTCTTTGCCCCTTTTTGATGTTGTTGTTGTGATATTTTGTAGTAACTAGTAAATGTGAAATGTAAGTTATTCCTGGATAATGTTTTATGTATTGCTGATGTTTTGCCATGTATTGTATGAAAAGCGGCATCTTGATTTGTTTATCGACCTCATGAACAGCAGCAAATATTTGATTGTACTGATGTTTCTTGGAGTCTCTCAACATATGGAATAGTCCCATTTGAGCACT
>JAJOOS010024983.1:0-15390 GCA_029582725.1 Solanum chiquidenum
GTGCTCTATCTGTAAAGAATAAGTCAGGTTTCATCGATGGAAGTTGTACAAAGCCAACTGAGAATTCTCTACAGCTTCGACAATGGCAGAGATGTGATGATATGGTGACATCGTGGATACTGAATTCTCTGAGTAAGGAAATCTCCGATAGTGTGGAGTATGTTAATAATTCTACTGAACTTTGGAAGGAACTGGAAGATCGTTATGATCAAACCAATGGTGCAAAGCTATATCAGATACAAAAGGAAATTGACGACTTAACACAAGGTGTGCTAGACATAACTGTTTACTATACAAGGATGAAGAAGTTGTGGGAGGAACTGAGTACTTTGAATACCAAAAGCTTGTGCACTTGCATATGCACATGTGGTGCTAAGGACAGCATGCACAAAGCGAGCAGGACAGACGATTGATACAATTTCTCATGAGGATAAATGAAGTGTACACTGTGATTAGAGGTAATATACTCATGATGAATCCACTCCCCTCTATGGCACAAGCTTTCTCTTTACTGATTCATGAAGAAAAGCAGAGGGAATTTAGGTCTGCTAGTCGTATGCCTATGGACTCAACCTCTTTGAATGTGAATTATGTTAACACTGATAGAGGATCCACAGGCAGATCTTATAGAACAAACTTTTCAAATAGGAACTCAGGTAACAATAACAACTATGGAGGAAATGGTTCATACTCAGGAAATGGCAACAATAGAAATGTTATAGTTTGTGAGTATTATAAGAAACAAGGACACACCAAAGAGAAGTGTTACAAGCTACATGGATACCCACCAGGGAACAACATTCTCAACTACAAACCAAACAATGGACAGTCCAGACAAACCAATCATCAAAACTTTAAGGGCAAAAGAATTGTTGCCAATGTACATGGTACATCAGTTGATACTCATGGGGAAGAATGCTCACAAGGTAGCAACAATCCAAACTCTCTCATCACACAAGAACAATATGGTCAAATTATGAACCTCCTGCAACAGTTTCAACTTGATAGTCCAGGAGAGGATTCCAACAAAGCCAATGTTGATTCTTGCAACTTTGCAGGTACAGTAGTGTGCACTTCTTATATTGATTTTGGTAATGCTTCATGCAAATGCTTTAAATCAAATGCTGACTTATGGTTCATTGACTCAGGAGCATCAAATCATATGACCTTTAATAGAAATTCCCTAATCCAAACCTTACCTTACCCCATACTTGTTTCACTTCCTAATGGATATAGAGTCAAGGTGACAGAATGTGGTGATGTGCCTATTACATCTAAAATTGTTTTAAACAAAGTGTTACATGTTCCTTCTTTCAAGTATAATCTCATTTCAGTCCATTTTTTGTCTTGTTCAATGAAATGTATGGTATTGTTCACTGATGCAACCTGTATTTTACAGGCCCCTTCAGTGAAGAGGCCTCAGATAATTGGTAATAGCAAAGAGGGGATCTACTATATGTGTGGAAAATGCTTGAGGAACTTTGCTGGTGCTAATGCAGCTGTCATGTGTAGTTGTCTGTCTCATAAGAGTTTTTCCTTTTCAACTTCATTTTGTAGTCACAATTTCCATTCCAATGTTAAGAATCACTTTGTTGATGATAAATCATGTATTGCAAAATGTGGTGTACTCAATACCAGAAATGTTCACTTTTCTTCTAATCAAATTCCTGATACGCATGTATGTTCCTCTGCTAATAATACAAATGTGTTGTCTGATGTTACATTTGCTAAATCTCCTAGAAATAATGTGGACTTATTGTGGCATATTAGACTTGGCCATGTGCCTTTTATAAAGATGAAGAATATATCCACTATTCCAGTCAAGTTTTCCCCTAAACAACCTTTTTTTTGCACTATATGTCCTATGGCAAGACAAGCCAGATTACCATTTAGCCAAAGCACTACTCACTCTAAGGCTATTTTTGATCTCTTGCATATTGATTTATGGGGGCCATACCATGTGCCCACATATGATAATTACAAGTACTTTATCACCCTTGTGGATGACTATAGTAGGGCCACATGGACACACCTACTAAGCACCAAAAGTAATGCCTTTCAAGTCCTCCAAAATTTTATAAACATGGTAGAAAATCAGTTCCAGACCACTATCAAATGCATTAGATCAGATAATGGATTGGAATTCAGCAACACTGAAACAAAAAATTCCTTCAGAGCAAAGGCATCACACATCAAAAAAAATTGCCCATACACACCACAACAAAATAGTATAGTGGAAAGAAAACATAAATACTTACTTGAAACAGCAAGAGCTCTTCTGTTCCAATCCAAACTGCCTATGAAATACTGGGGTGAGTGCATTCTTATAGCCACACATCTTATAAATAGACTCTCTTCCACCTTTCTCATGAACAAATGCCCTTTTGAAATGTTGTACAAAGAGAAACCAAAATACAATCAACTTAGATCTTTTGGATGCCTTTGTTATCCCACAGTACCAAAAGTCCATAGGGACAAACTAGAACCTAGAACCACACCTCATATCTTCATAGGATATACATCTGGGACAAAATGATACAAGGTAATGAGTCTTGCCACAAAGAGAATACACATTTCTAGAGATGTAGTTTTTCATGAAGATATTTTTCCATTTGTTGTGTCCTCAGAAAAATGTTCTTTTCCTTCTGTTCTTAAGTCAATACTGTCTACTAATTCTTCTGATTATATTGAACCATGTGATTCATTGTTAAACAAACACTTAGATGTAAATGATACACATACTAAATTGTCATCTGATCATCAGTCCCCACAGATACATTCACAACACTCACCACCTTTACCATCTATCCAAACTGAGTTACCTGTTCCTGTACCACAAAGAAGATCTCATAGGGAGATCAAGACACCTCACCATTTAAAAAGACTATGTTCTGTATCTTCTTACACTCAAACCTTCTACTCCTATTAATCACAATCCCAATACCACTCATACAAGTCTGTCACTGCATGCATTGTTCAATAAACACCATTACATTTCTCTTGATGTCATTTCTCCTAATGTCATTGCTTCTAATAGTCAAGTATTGGTTGAAAGTATATGTCATGACAGTGAACCATCCTCTTATGAGGAAGCAGCACTAAGTCCTGCTTGGCAGAAGGCCATGACCCAAGAGTTTGATGCCTTGTATGCAAATGAAACTTGGGATCTGGTAGAATTGCCTAAAGGTAAACAAGCTATTGGGTGTAGGTGGGTTTACAAAGTAAAACACAAAGCTAATGGTAGTATAGAAAGGTTCAAAGCCAGGCTAGTGGTGAAAAGTTATACTCAGCAGGCTGGAATAGATTACACTGAGACTTATTCACCTGTTGTCAAGATGACAACTGTGAGAACCTTGGTGGCATGTGCTGTGAAGAAGGGTTGGGAAATGTTTCAACTTGATGTCAATAATGCCTTCCTACATGGTGAACTTCATGAAGAAGTGTATATGAAAATACCTCAAGGACTTGATGTGAGTGAATCAGGATTGGTGTGTAAACTTAAAAAAATTCTATATGGACTTAAACAAGCCATCAGACAATGGTATGCTAAGTTAACTGAAGCATTATCACTAAGAGGATATACACATTCACACCATGATTATTCACTGTTTTACAAGAAATCTGGTGCTTTGGTGGTTTTTGTATCAGTTTATGTTGATGACATTGTCCTAACAGGCATAAATACAGATGAGATTACACAGTTGAAAGCCTACCTGGACAAATCCTTCAAAATCAAAGACCTTGGGAAACTGCATTACTTCTTAGGGATGGAAATCCTTGATACTACTGAAGGGGTACTTATTTCACAAGGGAAGTTTGTGTTGGATCTGCTGAAAGAATATGATTGTTTTAATTACACTCCTTTATCATCTCCTCTTGATCCCAATGTTAAACTCAGAGCCAAAGAAGGAGTCCCATTGTCTGATCCCACTTATTACAGGAAACTTGTTGGTAAGTTAAACTTTCTCACCAACACTAAGTTGGACATTGCTTTCAGTGTCCAACAACTAAGTCAGTTTATGCAGGATCCCAGAGCTCCTCACTTACAAGCTGCTTTTCTTCTACTTAGATACTTAAAACATGATCCTACTTTGGGAATTCATTTGTCAAGTGATCCTGATTGCACCATAAAAGCATATTGTGATTCTGACTGGGCTACATGTCCAGATTCTAGGAAGTCAGTGAGTGGGTACTTAGTTCTACTTGGAAACAACCCTATCAGTTGGAAGTCTAAGAAACAAGAAACAATATCTTTATCTTCTGCAGAGGCAGAATACAGGTCACTCAGGAAAGTCGTAGGGGAATTGGTTTGGCTGCACAGGTTGATCACTGAGTTAACTATATCTGACTCCTCCCTAATTGTTGTATATTGTGATAGTCAAGCTGCAATCCATATAGCTCGCAACCCTGTCTTCCATGAGAGAACCAAACATATTGAGGTTGATTGTCACTTTGTACGCAATAAGCTTTATGAGGGGTTTATTTCCCTTCACCATGTGGCTACCACTGCACAATTAGCAGACATTCTCACTAAGGCCCTTACTGGTGTCAAACATGCTGCAGTCCTGAGCAAGCTGGTTGTGAGATCCTCACCACCAACTTGAGGAGGGGTATTAACAACTAATTATCTTGTAAAATACAAGTCTTAACTACAGTTAGTTAGTTAACTAACACTAGTTCAGTTCTTAACTAGTTTGTTGATATAACAGTTAGTTCGTTAGGATTTTTTCATCTTCTAGAATCATCTTAGTCACATGTATATAATGATGTACTCATGAGTTGAAATGTAAGTTTTTCATTCTCTCTCAAATACAATTCTCTCAACTGTTTTCTCTCGATTGCCATTAATGGCTTCTCTGTTTTGATTCAACTAAGCACTCACCATTGTTGTGAGTTTTGATAGAGAGTTTTTCTTTTCACGCAGTTATCTTAAATCATATGAATTTTTTGAAATATGGTAAAAAAATGGATTAAAGCGTGCTATTTTTGCGAAGTACTTCATTGTGCTAATTATGTGCCTAAATCTATAATCGTGACAAAAAAAATAAGTAATAATTTAAATCACTATTTAGACTTAGTTCAATTTTTACGAGGGAAAATATAACCCTTACAAATTATTCTTTCAGATAATATTGGATTTCAATCTAATTTTTGCTCATATATTTTTTAATCTTACAAATAAATATTAGATAGTTCTCTGACATTTAATCAACCTGCAAAAAAAAAATTAAATCATGATGTAATATTTTTTCAATAGAATTTATAATTTTTTTCAAAAAAAATATTGAGCGATAATATAAATTATCCGTAAATTGTACGAAAGAAAAAAAGAAAAAGACATCTTATGAACAACTCTTGAATTCGAGACAAGGGATAAAAATCACTCAATATTAACAATTATTACCATTGATCTATTTTTTTACATTTGGTTTTGATAATAAAAATAGATCAACATAATATGCATGAAAAGATACTTTTAACATATTCTTAATACAATAAATAATCAATAGAGTGATAAAAAATCCCAAAATTAAGCATCTATTTATCAATTCTAGTTCGTTAAAATCACAAAATTTCCTAAACGTCTCTCATTGTTGTCGTGTTTTAAATTATAAATAGTTAAGAATATATGATTTTTATTTCGCCACAATTATATTTTAGGTATATAATATTACTGTTATTATATATTAATAATATCTATACATAAAATATTGTTATAAATTTTCTCAAATTATATTTTTAGCATCAAGATGGCTCAAATATAAAGCAAGTTAAATATTTATATTATTTCTCTAAAATGTTAAGGCCCCAAAAAATTAAATAATTTTAATTTCACTTAAAATGATATTAAAATGATCTGTAAGAAATCATATAAATTTATTTATTTTTTAAAAAAAACTATCTATTCTTTAACATAAATATTTTAGAACTTTGACTTAAACAATTCAAACTTTATATTAATAAATAAAGTCTCTTGGATATAAATCCAAGATAATGTATTATAAACGAGTGACGGCTGACGACTGACGACTGACGACTAACATCTATTAATTATAATTAATTCATACATTTATAAATAATACTCCATATATTACTATAGACAGTTAAACACTTTATATTTGAAGCATTAAATGGTAATAGAAATATAATGATAAAAAAATAATACTAACTGTTCAATTTGATATAAAGAGAGTGAAGAATGATGGTAACTTTCTAAATTCATTGTGAAAAGCAATATCTCAAAAAATATTAATAAAAAAGTATAGATAAAATATTTCTTTAAAAAACTCTATTTTTTACAAATATTTTTTTTTATCTAATTTAGATAAAAGAAATTATTGAAGAAGTTGAAAGAGTGTAAAAAGTATTTTGCGAGAAAAAAAAATAAAAATAAGACAATAAAAAATATAGAAAATCAAAGTTCAACATTGTTTTTTTATACTTATATAACTGATTTATTATTTTTACATCTAGTTAATTAATTCTTACTAGTTAAAATAATATTTTAAAAAATATTCCCTCCCATTGTTGTAGATAGGTTATAACAACGTTGACTATTTATTTTCAATATTTTTGATTGTTTAATCTTTATTTTTTTCTCTATAAATACTTTTTATATTTTTTCAACTTTTTCATTAGTTTTTTTAAATCTAAATTAGATTTAAAAAATCTTTGAAAAAAATAGAGTTTTTTTTTTAAGAAAGTATTCTCTATACTTCTTTATTGATGTTTGTGGTACTACTATTATTTTTCAACAATGGTATTAAGGCTTCACATGAGATTTTTATGAAGCTACAATCATCAAGTGCAATTAGTGTAAGAAAAATATGTATGACTAATTATCGTTTTCAATCTTCTAAATATTTGATAAATGGTATGTATTTTTTGGTCTAATTCTTTCATATGTTTGTATATACACTATGGGTGTACATGGTCGGGTTGGTTTGGATTTTTCAAATATCAAATCAAACTATTTGTGTCGAATTTTTAAATTTATAAACCAAACCAAACCAATAAAACTTGGGTTTTTCAATCTTAGGTTTTTTCGGGTTTTTCCGGTAAAGCATTCATACAATGATACAAACATATAATTTTCTTGTACTTCAAATATTTCTTTAGTCCTACCAAAATTCAACTATCGAGGTGTTTCTTAAGAAAATAACACAAAATATGATATGATTAATGACACTAAAATATCCAACAAAAAAAATAATGAAATTGCGTAAAACAAATATTGCAAATTAACCATTCATAATGAAAATGATTATAACTTAAAAGTATAAAATCATGTTAAAATAAATTTAATAAGTATTAGTTACATGACTAAATATTAAAGGAAATTAAAATTAGATTATGTATATTAATTGTCTAAACCAATGTAAAACTAAAGAACAAGTATTCAATATTATTGTCATTCTTAGTGTTGAATTGATTTTCTTTTTGCATTAGTATTAATTTGATTTTGATTTAAGCTTTATTATAATTACCAATATATGTAGATTATAATCTTTATTGATTCAGAATTATAAGTTTCAAACTTGAAATAATATATTAAAAGATAAAAACTATGAAAAGTATAAGAAATATTTAAAAATGATATCAATGTAAATATTTTTATGTATAAAATAAAATTTTAAAATTATATATATAATGTCGGGGTTTTTATTTTTAGTTAAAACCAAACCAACCCAAATATAGTCATTTTTTTTTCCAATACCAAACCAAGTCAAACCAAACTACTAGTCGGGTTTTTTTTCGATTTGACTCAGTTTACGATTTGGTTCGATTTTCGATTCAATTTTGTATCCCCTAATTGTCATGACCCGAGGTACACCCCGAATGCGACACGGCGTACTCGACCCCGAAGGGGTCTCATACAAGCCTCTTAGCATTCATAACATTCGATATATAGAAATAGTGTGGAATTTAAAACTTTCTTTAAATCCAAACAAACAAACTTCATTCAAAAGCAAGCGGAAGTTTATATCTCACATGGCCATCTTAGACAAAACTTTAATCAAGAGTAGGGACATGGCCCTTTACAATAGAAATCTAAAATAGTCTATTACATGAAAGAACTAGAAACATAAGAGTTCTTGTCCTCGAATTCATGAGGATAAACCAAGTCTTGGAAGAATCTTAATCCAAGCTTCCACTAGAGATAAGCAAGTCAAATGTCGGAACCTACACTTGTAGTAAAACATAGAAGAAGAATGGGTTAGCACAATTAAGTACTAAGTATGATAGCCATGCAAAAATATGATTAAAAAGGACATTTTGTTTGAAAGACATGATTTTATGACATTTTGGTAAAACTTCATGAACATTAATAAAAGAGGCATAATATAAGTCACAACCAACATATAAGTCATATTTTCACATTTGAACATAATCAACATATAAACCATTACCTTCACATTAAGCCTTCACCTCAAGTAAGCCTCAAGCTATACCTTGTGCAATGTATGGATAGCTTCCCATACCACGACTCACACCAAGGTACCACCTTAAGGTCACCAAAAGTGAACTTACCATTCATCCTTTCCACCTTTACACAATACTCAAACATAAGAGACATAAACAATACATAAGTCACATCATCACATTAAGATCAACATCTAAGACAACTCTAATTCATATTTGTGCAATGTGCAAGTAGCATCCCATACTACTACTCACACTAAGTACTCCTTTGAAGTCACCATAGACAAGGCACATTCATATACCATAAGTCATGACAAAGAAGTAACTCATAATAAAATCCAAGTATAGGATGCATCTTTACATTTAAGCATATAGGACAACCTTCTTCATTAACTTCATTTAAGACACATTCATATATTAGTCATTAAGACTTAAAGAACTCACTATGACCCTCTCAAAGCCTCCTCGTGCAATGCATGGATGGCATCACATACTACCACCCACACTTCATGGAACTCCTCAAGAAATCATAATGCACATCTCACATGATGGGAATAGGCGTTTAACTGACATAGACCATGAGAGCTAGATCATGGAATTAGGTGTCATATAGCCCCACACCGTAAAGAGATGGTCTTCTTGCCTAAGGAAAACCAATAACCTAGCTTAGGTGGATCCACTAGCTAGACCTATGTGGGAACATAGTTTATGGGATAGAAAGATGTTCATTGAAACTTCAGCCTAACATTGGGAGAGTTTCCATCTAACCATATCCACTCGGTGCTTAGCCTACATTCCCATAGATTATTTCATTCACATTACATTAGTGTACTAGGGAAGAATGCCATTGGCCTATCGACCCAAGTTACATCATTACACAAGGAAGGAATGTTATAAGCCTGTCGATCCATGGTACATTCAAGGATAACTCTAGAGTCCTCATGAAAGGAATTCCATAAGCCTATCGATTCATGGTTTCTTATTACATTCTTATACTCATGAAAGGAATGCCATAAGCCTATCGATTCAATCGACTCATTAAGAAAGAAATGCCATTAGCCTATCGATTCTAGAGTCTTCATTACATTAGATCATTTATGAAAGGAATGTCTTAAGCCTATCAATTCATATCCATCAAGTCAAGACACATTCATTATACAAGAAAATTATGCATAAGCTTATCAATTCTAGATTGAACATTCACATTATAGAAGAAACTCTTCACATTCTATCATCACCATTCATGAGTGTCAATTGAGAATATACTATCAACAACAACACAATTACATTCTATACATGATCATCATTCTATCATTGAAATCACATGCATATCATTCACATCATAATCATACATAGCAATAAACACCTCCACCTTTCAAGTGGATTAACATCTCTAGAACAATTCTACTTCAACATGCAATTAGTTCATACTTGCCCTTTCAAAGCCATGATCACAAATCATCAACTTACCAAAAATTTACCATAATTAATGCATATATAATGATACAATTTAATAACCCAAAACAATTTAGACAAATTCCATCCATAAGCTTTCATAATCATCAAACCCACTTCATAAGGGCACAATTTAGGAATTGAGAGAATTCATGGGTTCATAGAGTATTTTCACCATAAATCACCAATTAAACACTAATACAATCATAATTTGTCATTAGACACCATTTGAAAACGTTTGATGAAAGAACCCATGAGATTAAGTACAACCCTAGATTTTTCATACTTTAAAATCACTTTTGAATTGGCTCCTTGAATGAAAAGTGAGACAAGGATCAAGACTACCATACCTTGCTATTGATTCCCCACGAAATTTGAGGAAGAAACACCTTGAATCCACAAACCCTAGCTTTAATGGCTCCCTTCTTCTTCTTTGAGTTCAAAGAGAGAATTTTTGGAAGAAGAAGAACTTTGGGGTTTTGATTTGGGTGTTTTGAAATAAGGGAATAAATGAAGTGTTTAAAGACTTAAAACTATATATATTAATGATATAAACCATTTAAAATCAACCTCACAATTTAAATAATTAAAATGAAATTACTTAAAAAACCCTAACTTGGGCAGCTTTGTCAGGGACCACGCCCACTTATACGGTCCGTGAAGGGGGACCACAGCCCGTGGTCCTATAGGCAGTGGCTCCCTTCACTTGCCAAGCCTTCACGAGGCCAAGGCATCTTCACGGCCACTTCTACGGACCGTGGTCAAGACCACTGGCCGTGAAGTGGTCCGTGGACTTGGGGCTTTAGCTTGGCCTCAAGGCCTTGCCTCCCTCAAGGCTAAATCTTCTTCATGGCCACTTGTACGGACCGTGGTCAAGACCACTGGCCGTGAAGTGACTCGTAGACTTGGGGAAGTGCTTCGCCAAGGTTGGGAATCCTTTGCCTTTGGCTTAGGCCTTGCCTCCTTGGCTTGACACTTGCCCTTGCAACTAGGGCTGGGCATAATATGGTTAAAACCGATCGAACCAAATTTTTTTAAATTTTGGTTTCGGTTATTTCGGTCGATTTTGGTTTAATTTTCAATATTTCAATTTTTCGGTTCGGTTTTCGGTTTTTTAGCTCAAAAATTTGGTTAACCGAAAAAACCGAAATTAGATGTATATATTCTTTACTCCTTCATTAGATATCATCCCATTCCCAGCCAGCCGATAACTGATAGCCCACAACCTTTAATAAAAATACAACTCTCAGCCCAATAGCCCATCACCCATTTCCAGCCCAAAATCCAATTTGAATTTACAAATCTCTAATCTGAGATCAGTCGTAACTCGTAACTCATCTCTCAAGTTTCAACTCTCGTCTCAGACTCTCAGTTATGCCGCGGCTCCGAGATCGCTCATCTCTCAGCTCGTCGTCTCAACTCTCAAGCCTGTCGCTGCTCCTGGCTCCTCGCCGACGTTGAGTGCTTGCAGGATCGCAGTCCGCAACTATTGTCTGCTCAGTGCTCGCGACTCAAAAGTCGAAGGTC
Organism: Solanum chiquidenum; assembly: GCA_029582725.1. Taxonomy (NCBI): domain Eukaryota; kingdom Viridiplantae; phylum Streptophyta; class Magnoliopsida; order Solanales; family Solanaceae; genus Solanum; species Solanum chiquidenum. The sequence goes on from JAJOOS010024983.1 coordinate 11,407, forward strand.
AGTGCTCATTGGCCACTGCTTATCGCGGCTTAAGTCTTAAATTCATCTAGAAATCTTTATTATGTTATATTCAATTTCTTTCTATTGTGGTAATTTTAACCCAAAATAATAATGATAATTTTATATGATGTCACAGTTAACTCTGTTTGAATTTATGCTCTTTGTTTATCCTGCATATATATATAGTAAATTATTGAACGGTTGTAATTGTGTATAAAAAGTTTGCACTTTTGCACATGTTCCTATGGGTGTTGTAAAGTTCCTCTTCTTTTGCACCAACTAGAATAATCATGCAAATTTCATATGATTTCACAGTTTCCCCTTTCTTGGACCAAAGAAAATGTATCATTTCCGACACTTTTTTCTCCCTTATTGCAGTCTGCATTCCATTTTTGCTTGCAACTGACAGACTTGTGAGTTGTGAAAGTAAAAGGCTTGTGAGTTGTGAGTTGTGACTTGTGACCTGCTTGTAAAGAGATGAGAATATGCACTTGTTGTGCTCACAAGAGTTGTGAGTTGTGACAGACTTGTGAGTTGTGTCCTGCACTTGTTGAGTTGTGCTCACAAGAGATGAGAATATGCACTTGTTGAGTTCCTGAGAGATGAGAATATGACAATGTTAAATACCTACACTTCTGAAGTCCGCACTTGTTCTGAAGCCTCTTTTTTTTTTTCAATTCCTGCAGTTTTTTCAATTTACTAAAATTATCCAGATGCCACAGGCCACAGGCCACTGTTAATTAAATTTGGTTAAATCGAAAACCAAACTGAAATAAACCAAACCAAAATTAGAATAACAGAACCAAACCGAATTTATTTCAGTTTGGTTTGGTTTCACATTTGGCCAAACCGAAAACTAAAAAATCGAACCAAAATTTACAAACCGAACCGAACCGACCGAACGCCCAGCCCGACTTGCAACCCTTAACCAACCTTAGAAGGTCCTTCAACTACAGAGTCTAACACGTACCTTGACATTGACCCTCACGTTTAGGTTGTAGATCAACCTACCATTTTATGGGTCGTTACACTAATATACACATTGATATATGCATACACTTTTATATCGAATGAGCTTTAATAAGGTGTGAGACTAGTCTATGATTTTAAGGTTTCTTTCATATTTATATCTTGTAATTTTAAATAGAGTAAATTTTAGGTTTAGCAAACATAAAAACATATTTGTATGTTATAGCTATAGTTTGCATAATTGCGCTCCATATCAAATTTTATATTTGCTATAGAGCTATTGATCTGTATATTTCGGTATTCATTCCAATTGTATAAGTATATATTTGGAATACGTATACAAATAAGAAACTGACTTGACTGTAAATTGTATAAGTATATGTTTTTTTGTTGTGATTTTCAGTCGTATATGCATATGTGAATTATATGTATTTAAATATAAATTTGTATATGTATATGTAACAGTATTTTTGTATACAATTAATGTTGATGAATTTCCTCTTATTTAAGTGACTGGTATATAATTTTAGAAGTTGTTTGACGTGAGATATAAGATTTAATAATTACAGGATAAAATAGAAGATTATTTTATTCTACATTTAATTAGAGGTATTAGGTAATCCTTGAATTATTTATCGGGGGAATTTTTATTATAGTGATGTAATGACTTATCGGAGGTATTAAGTAATAACTTGTTCCCAACCAAACGACACCCTATTGTTATAAAAATATTTCACATATATTGCTACTGTTATCAAAGTGACTCACATATGGGTTCTTCTAAGAGAAGTAGAAAAACATATTTTGTAATTTTTATTCTTAATTTTAAAAAATATAATCATGTAGGAGTATATATGTTCTCACATATGATTTTTTTTTTTTAGACTTCTTTGATTGTCATTATTTGAAATTTCTTATTCTTATTTCATTTTTCTTCCCTTTTTAGTGTAAAAATATGAGAAATAAAAAGAAAAAAGTGTAATTGAAAAAATGTGAAAAAAGTAATTTAAAAAATCTAAAACTAATTTTTGCGGCTATATTATTAAAATAACATTGTATCTGTAAAATTGGAGCATCTATGATAAATTTTAAAAAAAAGTTGGCAAAAAAAAAAAATTAGCCATCAAGATAATAAATTCAAAATAGTCGTTGAATAAACAAAATCAAAAAAATAAACTTGTGAGAAGGCAATACATCCCTACATGAATCTTTTTAATAAAAAAGAAATTAAATTAAAATTTTCACTTCCTTTAGAGGAAAAGAATATGTGAAGTCATTTGTATAATAGTAAGGGTGTATATGTGTCACTTTTATCCATACTCATATTGGAGCCCAACTAAATTTAAATTTGCATTGAAAAATTCCGTATTAAAATTAAAACACTCTCTAATATAGAAGACCTCGTACCCAGAAAAACTTGACTCTAAGACCTCATATTAAAGATAAAAAACTACTTAGTACTTTATTTCTTATTTTTTGGTGAGATTTCTCTTATCTTATATTTATATTTATATTTATATATATTAGAAGAGAGAGTTTCAAAGGGTGCTTTTGGTCATTCAATTGGCAAGTGGGGATATTTTTGTCATTCCAACTTTTCAAAGTGATAAGCATTGCGTAGAAAAAATTGTACTATGAGCCTTATTATTTGGACCTTCTTAACATCTTTACAAAAAAACCTACACTTTTTTACTAAATTACATATTATGCCTTCTATCATTGAGTATAGTGGGGTCCATTTAATTTTACAATTGACACATCTACAATTATAACTTTATTGAGTTTCTATATATTTCCATTTTTATTCTCTACATATTAAATTGTTTAAATTTAATTATAGTTAAATAATTTAATAAATTTTTATTATTTAGCTTTTATATTCAAAACAAATTATTTTTTAATATTACATATATCATTAAATAACTATATAAGATTATTAATAGTCATATTTATATTTTTAAAGTATAATTAATAAAAAAATAATTAAATAGTTAAATAATTTAATAAAATTTTATTATTTAGATTTTATATTCAAAACAAATTGTTTTTTAATATTATATATATTATTAAATAACTATATAAGATTATTAATAGTCATATTTATATTTTTAAAGTACAATTAATAAAAAAAAATTAAATAAACTCCTAATAAATAATTTATTAAGAAAAATGTCAAATTAATTTAAATTATTTCTTTTTATATTTGACTTATTTTTTTACTTATATACTTATATAGAAGAGACAGTTTTCAAGTTTTGAGCAGTTTCAACATCTTACGGTACATACTTGTAATCCAAATTTTAATTGATATCAAGTTATGATATTTATTATAGAAATCATTTCCTCATTTCAAAAGGGAAAAAAAACTTATCTTCTAGAGGAAATATGTTGCAAAAATTTTAGCTCATCAAATAGAGAAAATTAACATTTTACAGAATACACTAATAGATTCATCAAAAAAAATTCTCCAATTTCCCATAAAAACAAATTTAACAAAAAAAAGGAATATTACATAATAATATTGGGCCCGTGCTGACACGGGCCATTACTTTCTAGTAGAACTTAGAAGCCACAAAGTGGGTCAGTTTGTTTAAAGTAATTAATTTAATTTGGCCAGAGAAGTAAAAATTCTTTAATTTGTTCCAAAACTTTTGGCACTTCAATTTAATATAGTTTTATTTAACCCTCCAACTTCTTTAATTTGCTCCAAAAAATTTGACACTTCAATTTAATATAAATATAGTTTTATTTAACTTTCCAACTTTTTTTTTTTATCATTTAAATATAAAAAAATTATCGATATAACATCAGAAAGGTAAAACATCAATAGTGAGACTTTTTCCTTTTAAATACCTTTTTTATTCGTATGAATTTTTTAAAATAGGATAAGAATGGAATAAAACCTGGTATTTTTTTTGCAAAGCATTAATTATTCTGCTAATTATGTGCCTAAATCTTAAAGGGTGACAAATGGTGTAATTTTCTATGGTGGTCGATTTATGTAAATATATTTTC
>JAJOOS010024984.1:0-14975 GCA_029582725.1 Solanum chiquidenum
AAGCTTCTTCATAATCATTTTAAATTGTCGGATGTAACCCAATTAAAATGAAATTACATAAAAACCCCTCATAGAACCTCATTATAAAGTCAACACAAAGTCATAGGCTCTTGCTTAACCTATCATTTTCCGAGTCGTTACAATATTTAACCCCGAAGGACTCCATACAAGCCACTTAGTTCTCATAACATAAAAAATAGAACAATAAGAGTAAAACAATAGTCCAAGTCCAAAACATTTTATAAACGAAAAGCGCAACTCTAAAACACTTGTCTCATCATAGTCATCTAATACAATTGAATGAAATTGGGCATATCCCATACATCATGTCCAAAAGATAAATTCATGAAAGAAACTAAAACAATGAAACTCCGCCCTCGAAGCATGAGAGCGCACCAAAGCTTGGAAATATCTCAAGTCAACCTCTAGACATGAAACTCGGTAACTATAATGTCGGACTCTACATTTGAGGGAAATGTAGGCAAGAGTATGCGTTAGAACAACACAATGTACTAAGTGTGATATCCATGTATAAAACATTTAAAACATGCTAAAAGGGACATTTCATTTCATAACTTGCAATTGGCCAAGCTAAAACATGATATAATAAAGTTAGAAAACATACTTCATAAAAACATAGTCAATGCAAGCTAACATCATCTTTGAAGCCTTTAAACACATATGAGATACTCCTTGAGTAACCTTACATTTATTAATGTGGAGAATTAGCCTTAACCGACATAGAGACCATCTGAGCTATAACAATATCCCCCGGTGTCTCCCACACCGAAAAGGGTTGTCCTACTTGCCAAGGTAGAACCATGAAATTCTAGCTTAAGTGGATCCACTAGCTAATCAACCTATGGGGGCATATATTTAAGGGATGAGGAGTTTGCCACTAGAAACCCGGCCTCTACTAATGGGAGAGATTCCATCTCAAGAGATTGCTTCTAGAAACCCGACCTTTACTAACATGAGAGCCTCCATCTCACTATCAATATCCACTCGGTGCTAAGCATAAATCCCACGGAATAGTTATTAAGTCTTGACTTAACTCATAATTAATGGAGAGGTTCCCTAGGATAACCAATCCAAGCTATTTTCATTAGTATAGTTCTTACTCTTTGATTCAATTATGCGAGAAAGCCTTTCAACCTAAGAATCCTTTCTATGTGAGAAAACCTTTCACATCATGCTAGTATGTGTTTATGAGAATATCCTTTCAACAATACAACAACAACATCATTATTGGTATTTTACTCTCAAAGAACCCTTAAAATATTTGCATAGATTTCATAATAAAATGCATAAGTCCATAATTTACCTCTTGAGATTCAAAACCCACTTTCAATCATCAATTCTTATAAAACATGGGTTAGATTTAGATTTCATCATAAGTTCATGTAAAGCTAGCAATATATGCTTAATTTCATAAAACTATTCCTTTAAGATCAAAATCCCACATCACATAGTTCATAACTTGAAAACATAGGGATTACATAGGTTCATAGGGGAAAACATCATAAAACCATAGTATTTCATCAATTCATGCATAGAAGATCATAATTCAATCATTTAAATCATTAATGAAAGAAACCCATGCTAATTGAGGAAAACCTTAACCCAATTAGGGAATTCTATCTTTTGAAATAGAGAAATTTGGGAACTCCGTGGAAGGAAGGAATCCATGGATGAAAACTAGCATACCTTGAATCCAAATGTTAACCTCCAATGGAGGAATGGAGACCTTGACTTGAAACCCTAAGTGAATCCTTCTTCTTCTTCAAATTCTAGAGAGAGAATATATTTGGAGAGGAGGTTTGGTTTTCTTTTGTGAATTTGGAAGAATAAAGTGAATGGGTTAATTTGGGGGTTGAAAATACTTATATATGGGTCTTAGTGAAGGGTAAAATTACGTAGTATAGGAACTAATTAATTAGGAAAAAACCCAACTGCCCTTGAAAAATAACTGTCAGCTGCCACCGACAGACCCTATTCGATGGACCATGGTCTGACCTGTGGACCATCGTTAGGTTTAGAAACTAAGATTTTAAGGCTCCGAACCACGGACCCCAACCACGGACCGCGGTCTGACGTACGGTCTATAGGTTTGGCCGTGGTTCTTGGCCCTGAGACCACTGCTAGGCAGGCCAACCATAGACCACATCTACGGTCTGTGGTCCCATCCACGGGTCGTGGGTGGCTGGCATGATTCTCACCTACAACTTCGGAGAGTTAGTTAATTTTCCCTTTTCGGATACGGGGTGTTACAGTATCTCCCCCTTGGGATCATTCGTCCTCGAATGAGATTTAAACTGGTTCTAAAAGAGCAGGAGGGGAACTAAGAACCCAAAGTACAATGCAATGCATACAACCAAGGAGGAAATATTGACTCCAAGCTAGGACGTTCTCAAAACATCATAAAAGGGGTGAAACTAAGTGTAACAGCCCATCATGCATGCAATGCACAAATCAAGGAGGAAACATCAACTCCAAGCTAAACATACTCAATGCATCATAAGGAAGTAGGAACTACATCTAGCTACCCAAAATGCATGAAATCTCAAAATTACTCAGGTTCAAGGAGGAACTACCTTCTCCAAGCTAAAAGCATGCTCAACATGATCAAATAACGCTATCAAAGACACTTAATCCAGTTTTAAGAGTCAACGATCGTTAGCCAGTATATAACCCAACCAATTGGGTTGGGATCGTTCCCACATGGAGTGGTACGTGTTTAAGATTCAATAGGAAAATATGAATATGTTCAAATCAACCATAGGAATAGACATTTACGAATACAAACATACTATAAATCAAGGGTTGACACGAACGTCAAATAACAAATACGGTTTTGATTTTAACTATCAGCTACAACGACAACAAATAACACGAAATAACAATAATGAGATAGGTTCTTAGGATGTGATTCGATTATAGGCTGATATAGACAAATGGGTAATTGCAACTGTTAGAAAATAGCTATAAATTAGTGAATAAGCTAAACTTTAGTAGAGATAAACTTTCTCTCGAACAATTTACCCCGAATCAAGTTGGTTTCTCTCGAACACCAACAAGCATGCAAATAAGAACAGCCTACGCTTTAGTGCATTCACTCTCTCGAGCTGAATGTATGGAAAAGGGTTTAGGATTCACTCTCTCGAGCTGAACCCATGACAGCCCAATACCCACAGACCATCAATTCAGAAATCTTGGTTTCTAAACCTCTCTATCGAGCAAGTCAAAAACACGAAGGTAGAACTTCATTTGCACCTACAATTCTTTAAATTGAACCACAATTACTGATTGAAATAACTTCTAAACACCATTTAAACTAACAATTAGCAACACCCACAAACTAAATCAGCCCATAATCACATAATCACAACCCAAGATTTGGGGTTTTAGCTAGACATCATAAGAAGATAAAAATCGTTACTAAACTGAGTTTCCATCAACTGGGTAAGATTAATTTCATCTTTACAAAGATCTAGATTGAAGAGTCTCAAAGACCCACTTTCAATTTCTCAAAAATGGAAAACTCCAATTCTTCAAAGCTAAGGGAAAACTTGTCTCAATACTCAAAGTTCAAAATTAAAATACTTGATAATGAAAAAAAAAACTCTAAGATTCAATGTTTAAAAATGTATTTATAGTGGCCAAAAATATGCTGCGAAGGGCCATTCGGCACAGTAAGTCAGGCTCGCCGATCGGCTCGGTGATCCGCCCTTAGGTCAGTTCCATCACCTTTTTTCTTTGGCCTTCAGCATCCTCAAGTTCTATAACTTTGGGAGATCAAACACTGCATCGCAGAACCACTCGGCGACATGCCGACTGCTCTTTTCTCATGCCAACTTGATTTTCTCCTTCAGGGCTTGGCACACTGGAACTTTAGTCGATGTAGTGGCCATTCGGCGACTCGCCAAAGGGACTTGGCGATCACCAGTCCTTCATTTCTACCTTCTTTCAGCTTGCTTCGTTCTTTTTTTGCAAATTAGTGTCCATGCTTTGTTTCTCAATCCAAATACCTGGAAATCAAGAGTTTTATGTCAGTTATTGGCACAAAATAAGCATTTGAGGACACTAAATATATCCAAATAAATCCCTAAATGAGTCCAAATCTAGGACTCATCAACACCCCTAACTTAAACTTTTTCTTGTCCTCAAGTTCAGCAGTTCAAAAAGGATGTCTCAAACAGTGCTACACAAGACTCAATCATGAATGCACACAACAAGAATCAAATTACTCATGCAAGGATCAACTGTGCACTCAAAGAATCAAGTTGTGACTAACCATTATCAAATATTCTCAAGCTCACAATACTTGTTTCATATGCAAGTTCAAGCTCAACAAAGGTATTCAAATGCCCTCACACAAAGAATGATTGCATAATCACACACAATGGTTCAACAATTTATAGCTCCGAAATCACAACAACTCTCACACTCACAAAAATGAACACATGAATGACTCCACCCATAGGTTTGACCTTATTTTCCAATAAACACTTGTTTCAGCTCACTCAAGATCAAAAAGGTCTTTTCAAGGCTTGTAATGGGGCTGAGTGTAAAGGTATGGTCATTTACGCTGAATGGCCGCTATCCCCATGAAATGTGGTGTGAACAACACATCATTTCCTTTTCTTCTTCATTCTTATTCATGCTCAAAATTCACCCCATTATTCATTTTCCATGAAACATTGGACACCCCATTTCTTTTTGCAACTTTATTTCAAAACTTTTTCTTTCTCCTTCTTCTTTTCTTTTCTCTTTTTTTTTTGTATGGAGGGGTTCCATTTTTTTTCAAAACCATGGGTAGAGAGGAATTCCTTTACATTTCTTGATTTACCTTCTCTTTTCACCACACCCCAACTTAGGCTTTTGGCCTAAGTTGGCTATTCAAGCAAACCACACTTCATGAGGATTATGGGTGAAGGGATAAAGAAAGGTCACCATTTCTTAAAGTTTCTTCCAAGAAAAGGATAAGGCTCAAAGGGTGTTCAAGCAAATATCACACACTCACAAGGTAGGCCACAAAAGAGGTATAATGTCAAATTGTTTCACTCTTTAAAATTGTTGCATCAGATCATTTCAATAGTTCACATCACTTGGCCAATCGGACCAACGGGGAACATTATAGTTGTCATCACACAAGGGTCACAGTAAGCTCATCACACAAGGCATTGACACCAATGTCGAACAAGAATCTACACTTTCTCTAATGTGCAACGTTCATCACAAGAGACTCAATTTGATAACCGACTAGTCACAACGAGATGCAAAAAGTTCACATATTGTTTATGCAACTTCATTTGGCTTTATTGTAGCCGCACATTTATGTTTGTTCGATTGAGAGCACTATTCAAGTCATCAATATTGATCAAGACCGATACATAAATTTGCAAAAGAATAGCCACATTCAAACACAATCAAGAGGTGGCATATAATTTTTCGGAAGGGTCAAAAAATCATTTACATTCAAAATAAGGAGCCACAATCTCAAACATCCACAAAAATAGTGTAACAACACAAAATGTATCACAAAAACCAATATATACAGAAAATATCATCAAAACAAGAGGAAGGTATGGGAATTACCTCACCCCACCACAAGCAAAAAGTAATTTGTGCTCAAATGCAATAAAATTATTCAAAAATCAATAAAAATGGACAGAGAGGGAGGTCAAGAGGGGTCCTGTCTACAGAGTCGATCCATCTGTTGGGGCATGAATGCCTGGTGTAGCACTCTGATCCTGGGCATCAGTGCTCGGAGTCACCTCAAAAGTACCGGCTCGACTAGACCCACCCATGGTGGTGTCTCTCAAAGAAGTCTGGCGCGCAGTGTCGAACATCGCATCCTCTAGGTCAACCAGATCGTCATACACCTCAGCATCTCGCAGATCTATCTGCTCCTCGTCGGTCTCTACCTCCGACTCATCAGCTGCCCTATCATCCCGGTGTACATCTCTGCTGGTGGCTGGAGGAATCTCAGAACTCGTCGGGGCATCCACATCATCAGTTGCCTACAATAGTGAGGTGAAGTCTATAGACTTGAGATAGTCTACATCATTCCTCAAATTTGCAACCTCAGCTTTCAAAGCCATCACCTCAGAAGACTCCTCCTGTCGACGCTCACAAGTCGCGACCCTTGCAGTCAAATCATCAATAGAAGTCTGGAATGGGGTCAGTGCAGCAAGAATGGCACTCTCAATCATACATGGGACTGATGACTCTAGTCGGGTAGCCCTCACATCAGTCGAATTGGCCAGGTGCCCCATCTTGAGGATCATAGCCTAAGTAGTCTTGGCTGGTTGGGAAGAGGTAGAAGCACCAGGAGCCTATGAAGAAGAAGTAGGAGAAGATGTACCTGAAGGCCTGGAGGCCGGAGTAGGCAAAGATGCCTCTGCAGGTATAGATTAAATGTCCACCTTCGGAGATGTATCCACCGGAGCTCCTCTTCTCTTGTTGGCCTCCTCCCGAGTGTACTCGGCCTAAATATGCCGAATATCAGTGGAGGATGATGGAGTAACCTCAATATCTCTTATCATATCCCGAGGAACTCCAGCACGCTGGCAAAACTCTGTAATCAACACTGGAAATGGTAGGGAGGTCTGGTATTGCTTGGCCCTCATGGCCATCTCCTGCTCTATAAGGATCCACATGTTAATGCTCCTCTTGGATATGATCGACCCAAGGCAGGTTTCCTTGGGGTGCCGGAGGATGGACTCATTCTGGGAAGGTAAGATAGTGCTACTGATGAATCTGAACCAGAACCGAGCGGCAATATTCAGGTCTTTTTTCTCAATAGGAGCTCCTACCGCGATCCACCTCGGGGTAGTATCAGAAATCAAATGTGCAAGCCAGCCCTTTAGATCATCAAGGGACTGAGTAACAGGCAAGCCCTCACATGCAAATGTCACCTCTAGAGCTCTATTGAGTACAGTGTTAATGTACTCACTGTTGCACCCTACTTCCTTTCCCTGGACCATGACCGACTTCACCGGTCTGAAGTCACTGGCCTTATTCTTCCCCTTGGGCACCAGCTCTTCGTATGTTGTATAAAACTCCTAGACCCATATGAGAATGTAGGGGCCTCGGGGCATGGTGAACTGCTTAAACCGGTGAAAATGGAGGGTGTCCCTCACCCCGGAGTATCTACCCTCAAGGCCCTCTGTAGAAAGTAGCTTCTCCTCTAAAATAGTTCACAACCCATATGTTTTCAATCTATTAAGTAGTCGGGGAGGAGAGACCACAGGTGGCATTGGCGCCACATGAGGTGCCGGAGCTGGCAGTGTAACTGCTGGAGAGGATGTTGATGGGGCTCTAGCTGTGTCAGGATGAGATCTAGGACGGATATCTGCTCTCCGGGACTAATGTCTGGTCATCCTCTGGCTCAGATAATACAACCCGTGAGTTAAAGGCTTCTCCCTTACTGCCAGAGTTGTGCTCTGGGACCTTTGATGTTATCCTCCTACCTTTGCCCTTGCCTCCCTTTAGAGACTATGTTCTTCCCTTTTTGGGAGGGTTGGCTCCTCCTTCATTTATGACAATGCCCCTTACTCTTTTACGGGGCGACATGTCTAGGTTGGTTCTAGCCATTTCTGCAAAAACATCGAGGAAAGTTAGAAATAATTCAAGAAAAATTTCACACAAGCAGTTGCAGATAGACTTGTGGAACCGGTCGGCGAGTCGCCGAATCACTTTGGCGAGCCAGATCGGGCTCGCCAAAAGGATTGGCTCAAAATTTTCCAGTAAATTTGGCATGTCGGCGATGGGATGGGCCTTTTGGTGAATGGTCGACAGCATTCGGCGAGTGAGGACTAGCCCACCGAAAGTTACAGTGCATTTTAGGGGTTAGGGGCATAGAAAAGGCAATCAAGAACGACTTTCGGCGAATCAGTAAGTGCACACGGCGAACTCAGGCATCTCACCGAAAGTAACAGAACCTAAATTCTAATTTAGCATAAAGTTAAAGGAGATCTAGGGCGATTCGATGAACTGTCGAGTGGTTCGGCGAGCTCGACTCAGCTCACCAAATGACCCAACGTGCCTACTTTCAACCCAACTTCCCGAATTCAACCCCGCAACCCCTGAAAACAAAATCAAAGCATGCACCCATTCAATTAGACTTAGACCCATACTACCCATGACCCCAGGATACTCAGACATCTCCCGGTTTAGCCAAATTTGGCCATTTGACGACGTTCTCCCTTAAGAATGATGTCAACTGCTCTATCATTGGATAAATTACGTCATTTGGCACAAATGCGGGTTACTTAGACTTCACTCGACTAGACCCAACAACATTTCAGCAACACACCACAATTTTAATCAATTTTAAGGCACAAAATATTTGGGAAATCAATAATGAAGGCACTCTAGGCATGATATTTGAATTAAAATAGGCACACACATACATAATTATGAATCAGAGAGGCCCAACACACATCACTAAGATAAAGATCATTGCATATGAGTAAAAATTGCTAAATAAGAATTCGGGGTTCGGAAAACCAACCTTATAAGCCTAATACGAGAAGTTGTAAAGCGAGGCGGCAACAAATCCAACTTTGAACACAAAGATGATGACTAGAAAGCGATAATAACGCAAAAAAATAGAAAATATAGTGCGGGTGTGAGTTTGGAAGGTTTAAAAGTGAGGGAATATGAAAGATTTTGAACTCTTGAACTTTTGGCCTTTTAAAACCATCCAGTTCTTGCCCATTCGGTGACATAAGTTTTGCTCATCGACCCACTCGGTGACACGCCGAGTGGGTACTTACCTCGTCGAGTTTTACAGGACCTCCAGTTAGACTTGGGATCCAAACGGTGGACAATATCGAGATCGTTGAACTGGTCGGCGATTCGCCAATCTGCTCTTGGGTTCACCGAATTTTACAGACTCCTATTTTAAAATTCCTTGAGTCCAACGACGGTCCAAGTCGGGCTCGCCGACCTCTTCGGCGAGACGCCGACCTCTTCGGTGAGTCGCCGACTGGACTTTTAGCTCACCAACCTGCACATTTCAAACACATTACACACTTTGAACTACAAAATATTTCTAAAACGAAAATAAAGCGATAACACTTGGGTTGCCTCCCAAGAAGCGCCTTAGTTAACGTTGTGGCACGACGCAACTCCCCACTTAAGCTTCATCCTTGGGGTTTGCCTCATTGTCACAAGGCAACAATCTTTGTTGTTATGGGTAGAGGCAAGACAACACTTGGTCCATTTGGGACTCTAGCAGCTGAATGAATGTGGAGTGAGAGGTTGTCATTTGGTTCTACATTAAGACATTCTCTTTTATCTCCTTCAATAGTTTGTCATGCTCTTCGACTTTATGTATAATGAGTGAGAGGACCTCTTCAATTTGCCTACCCTCTTTCTTCTTCATCCTTCGACGCTCGTGAGGGGGGATGTATATGTCCTAATTTTTGGACATTAGCTCCATTTCCATGACTTTCTTGGACAAGACATCCAGCTAAGTCAACAATGTGGCCAATTCTTGATCTTTTTATGTCTCCTTGTTGGTCCTAACCATGAAATCAAGGAGATGGGCTTCTTTTTCATAGGGTTGTTGTGTTAAACAACCCGAAAAGAGTTTATCATCCACGCTTCTATTTTCAAGACCAAACCCTCTGTAAAAGCATTCCAGAATCATCATATCTGGAATTTCATAAGTTGGGCATTACAGTAGTAGTGACTTAAATCTCAGCCACAACTCATGGATTGACTCACCCTCCAATTGTCTAAAACTTAGGATGTTATCCCTAAGAATCATTGTCCTTAAAAGAGAGTGGTCCATTTGGTCACTGTTGCTACAAGATATATATTCAATTCCTCTGCTCAACAAGCAACACACAAACCAAAACTAAAAGTAAGTAGATTCAACTATAACTAACAAAAACAAAATTCTACTTAACTAAAGAATCTTAACAAACACCAATCCCCGGCAGCGGTGCCATTTTGATCGAATAACGCTATCAAAGACAGTTAATCATGTTCAAAGAGTCAACGATCATTAGTCAGTATATAACCCAACCAATTGGGTTGGGATCGTTCCCACAGGGAGTGGTATGTGTTTAAGATTCAATAGGAAAATATGAATATGTTGAAATCAGCCACAGGAATAGACATTTACGAATACAAATATACTATAAATTAGGGGTTGACACAAATGTCAAATAACAAAGGGGGTTTTGATTTTAACTATCAGCTACAACAACAACAAATAATACGAAATAACAATAACGAGATGGGTTCTTAGGATACGATTTGATTATAGGCTGATATAAACAAATGGGTAATTGCAACTGTTAAAAAATAGTTGTAAATTAGTGAATAAGCTAGACTTTAGTGGAGATAAACTTTCTCTCGAACAATTTGCCCCGAATCAAGTTGGTTTCTCTCGAACACCAACAAGCATGCAAATAAGAACAGCCTACACTTTAGTCCATTCACTCTCTTGAACTAAATGTGTGGAAAAGGGTTTAGGATTCACTCTTTCGAGCTGAACCTATGACAACCCAATACCTACAGACCATCAATTCACAAATCTTGGTTTAAAACCTCTCTCTCGAGCAAATCAAAAATATGAAGGTAGAACTGCATTTGCAACTACAATTCTTTAAATTGAACCACAATTACAGATTGAAATCACTTCTAAATAGCATTTAAACTAACAATTAGAAATACCCACAAGCTAAATCAGCCCATAATCACATAATCACACCCCAAGAATCAGGTTTTAGCTAGACATCATAAGAAGATAAAAATCATTACCAAACTGAGTTTCCATCAAATGAGTAAGATTAATTTCATCTTTTCAAAGATCTAGATTGAAGAATCTCATAGTCCCACTTCCAATTTCTCAAAATTGGAAAACTTCAATTCTTCATAGCTAAGGGAAAATTTGTCTCAATACTCAGAGTTCAAAAATAAGATACTTGATAATGAAAAAAAACTCTAAGATTCATTATTTAAAAACGTATTTATATTGGCCAAAAAAATGCTGCGAAGGGCCATTCGACACAGTAAGTTGGGCTCACCGATCAGCTCGGTGATCAGCCATTTGGTCAGTTCCATCGCCTTTTTGCTTTGGCCTTCAGCATCCTCAAGTTCTAAAACTTTGGGCGATCAAACACTGCATCGCGGAACCACTCAGTGACACGTTCTTTGGCGAAGATTCAGATCTTTTTTATTAAACACATATTGCAAACTTTTGTGGTCGGTAAACACATCTACATGAACTCCATACAAAAGGTGCCTCCAAATCTTTAAGGGAAAAACGTTTGCCGCTAATTCAAGGTCGTGAGTAGGATAATTCTTCTCATGAATCTTGAGTTTCCTTAAGGCATAGGCAATAAACTTTCCCATTTTGTGTAAGCACACTCCCTAGCCTAATTCTCGAGGCATCATAATAAACCACAATACCATCCATCCCTTTCGGTAAGGTCAACACCGAAGCGAAAGTAAGTATATCTTTCAATTCTTGAAAACTCTTTCCACAAGCTTCGGACCATATGAACTTAGCCTTTTTTTAGTCAAAGTCATCAAAGGAGATGCAATTGAGTAAAATTCCTCAATAAAACTTTTATAGTAACTGGCCAAATCCAAGAAACTTCTAATATCCGAAGGATTTAGAGGTCTAGGCCAACTCTTGACTGCATCCGTCTTCTTTGGATCCACTTCAATACCCTTACTTGAAACAATATGACCAAGGAAACATATGGACCTTAGCCAAAATTCACATTTTCTAAACTTAGCAAAGTTGTTGGTCCTCAAGAACTTTCAATACAATCCTCAAATGATCAATATGTTGATTCTCGCTTCTTGAATAGATCAAGATATCATCAATAAACACAATCACAAACATGTCAAGGAATTGTCTAAACAATCTATTCATCAAAACCATAAATTCTGTCGGATCATTAATAAATCAAAAGGACATTACCAAAAACTCATAATGACCATACCGAGTTCGAAAAGGTGTCTTTAGAATGTAACCTTCCCTCACCCTCAATTGGTGCTAACCCGATCGAAGATCAATCTTCGAGAAATAACTTGCTTCTTCAAGTTGGTCAAATAAATCATCTATCCTTAAGAGAGCATACTTATTCTTAATGGTCACCTTGTTCAACTGGCAATAGTCAATGCACATACGAAGACAACTATCGTTCTTTCTAACAAACAAAACTGGAGCACCCCATGGAGAGATACTCGGTCGGATAAAACGCTTATCTAACAAATCTTTCAATTTTTCTTTCAACTCCTTTAGTTATGCCGGAGCCATATGGTAAGGAGGGATAGAAATAGGCTAAGTATTTGGGAAAAGGTCAATACCTAAGTCTATTTTCCACTCATAAGGAATATCGGGTAAATCATCTGGAATACTTTTAGAAACACATTAACAATAGGGACCGACTCGAGAGAAGGGGTTTCAAAATCTACATCCCTCACCCTAGCTAAATGGTAAATTCAACCCTAAGAAATCATCTTTATAGCTTTAAGACAAGAGACGAACTGACCCTTAGGCATAGAATTTCCCCCTTTCCACTCTAGGATAGGCTCATTCGGGAACTGAAACTTGACTACATGAGTTCTACAATCAATAGAAGCACAATATGAATGCAACCAATCCATACCTAAGATAATATCAAAATCTAACATATCAGGCTCTACCAAGTCAACAAGAGTAACACGATGGGACAAGGAAAGGGACAGTTTATATAGACCCTTTTAGCCACAATAGAATCACCAACAGGAGTAGACACAGAAAAATGTTCTAACAACACATCGGGGAGCACATTAAACCTCATAGGCACATATGGCGTCACAAAAGATAATGTGGCACTAGGATCAAGTAAAGCATAAACATCAAGTTGGAAAACTTTCAATATACCGATAGCCACATCGAGAGAACCCTCTTGTTCACCACGAGTCTGAAGTGCATAGAAATAGTTTTGCTTAGGAGCATTGGAACCCGAACCAGTAGGAGTAGCTTGCTTGCCTTCTCTTTCTTTTTCCGCAAGCATTGGGCAATCCCTCATTTTATGATCACTTTTACCACAACTAAAGCAACCATATGTGTCGGTTAGGCACTTACCATCATGCTTCCTTCAACATAGAGTAGAAGTAGACATAGGCAATGAAGATACACTACCATTACCTCCTTTAGGCTTAGGGTTAGACACCCTATATTTGTTTAACTTTGGAGGAGCATTGGAGAAACCTTGACCGGAAAACCTTTGCCAAAATCTGGGACGACCGTGTCCATCGGACCTTGCATGAGAAAAACTACCAACACCGGTCTTAGCCCTTTTTACCTCTCTAGACTTTTCCTTAAGTTTCTCCTTCTCAATTTATTGTGCATTCACCATGAGACAAGAGATATCCATATCATTAATGAGCATTACGGTTTGGTACTCTTTAACCACCATTTCGGACACACCCAACTTACTCATCCTATCCCTTGAATCGACAACCATTGTTGGAGCATACTTAGACAATTGAGTGAACTTTAGAGAATATTCCCTCACACTCATACTCTCTTGTCGGAGATTAATGAACTCAAGCACCTTAGCTTCCCTCATCTCAAGGGGAAAGAATCTATCAAGAAAAGCAACCTTAAACTTTCCCAATCAAGAGGACCTACATCTTCCAGTCTCCCTTCTTTCCATTGGTTGAACCAAGTTTGAGCAACACCTTTTAATTAATAAGCGGTCAACTTCGCCTTTTCCACCGGCATCACTCCCATGATCATCAAAACCTTATAGACCTCATCAATGAACCCTTGAGTATCTTCCTCAACTTTAGAACCACGAAACTCTAAAGGATTCATCCTAGTGAAGTCTCTCACTCTTGAAGCTATCGTACTCACATTTAGGCTTAAGGGAACTACAACCTCCCTATTGTCTTAGGCCATCATGACTTGAACCAACACTTGAAAAGTTTGCCTAAACTCCGCATTGGACACTTACTCGGCTAACGAATCAACCAGAACTTGAGGAGTTTAGGGAGGGGCTTCTTGTTCCACATTCTCCCTCACATTCCTTCTAGCATAAGCTCTTCGGGTAGCCATATCCTGAAGAACATAGGATAAGGATTAGGAGAGAGACCTTATACAGTTAAACTCTATCGCACGACTTAAGAGTAATGAAAAAAAGTGGAGTTTCAAAATCATCATGTAGCCTCTCATTCATAAATGTGGCGTTTCACACTTATGAACAAGACTTTACTAGACGTGGCTTATGAGAAATCCTAGGATCATTCTGAACCTTGTGCTATGATACCAAGTTTTCCACGACCCAGGGGTACCCCCTAGATGAAACATGACGTATAGAACCCCGAAGAACTCCATACAAGCCACTTAGTTCTTATAACATAATAAATAGAACAATAAATGTAAAAACAATAGTCCAAGTCCAAACATTTTATAAAAGAGAGCGAAAGTCTAAAACACTTGTCTCATTATAGCCATCTAATACAATAGAATGAAATTGGGCCTAGCCATATATCATGTCCAAAAGATAAATTCATGAAAAAAACTAAAACAATGAAACTCTGTCCTTGAAGCATGAGGACTCACCAACGCTCGAAAATATCTCAAGTTAACCTCTAACCATGAAACTCGAGAACTGGAATGTCGGACCCTACATTTGAAGGAAATGTAGGAAAGAGTATACGTTAGTACAAAAAAGTTACTAAGTATGATAGCCATGCATAAAACATCTAAATCATGCTAAAAGGTACAATCCATTTCATAACATGCAATTGGCCAAGCTAAAACATGATATAAGAAAGTTAGAAAACATACTTCATTAAAACATAGTTGTAACGACCCGAGAGCACCCCTAGCCGTTACATGCGTATTCGACCTCTCAGAGGTCTTATACAAGCCTTAGCATTCATTCATCGCATAGATCATAAAAATCACTAAGAATTTAAAACTTTTATTCAATAAAACCATAAGACTT